>JAWQFJ010002245.1:64744-91946 GCA_034096865.1 Theodoxus fluviatilis
GAAGGCGTCGATTGGCTCCTGTTGTATGTCACACTCAAAGTGAGAATTCTTCCAGAGATAAATAAGTATACTGTACACTTTTCTGTTTGCTTTCTTTTTCAATTTGTCTCATGGCTGTGCTTGCAGGCTGTACCCTGTGGACTGGACTCGAGTGAATGAGTACGGCCAGTCCTTCAAAGACGGCCAAGGGGAGGGGACGAAAGCCATCCAACCTGAAGAGACCAAGAAGACAAAATGAAAAAGCTGACCTGCCATATATTTTCTATTACATCCATTGTGGTTTGTAATGTGTGAGAGACCGGGAAGCTCCTTTGGGTTTGGGAATCATTTTAGTTTTGTTGAGTTCACTACTTACAGCAAGGACAGTCTTCTTGTGATGAGTGCATACACCTCCATGTGTTGAAGGTAGTGGATGAGTGCAATTTGCACTTATATATGGATGCCTACAATGTTTTCTGTGTAAATGCCTGGCTGATTCTTTGTATGGATGGAGGGAACTCTGCCTCAAAGGGAGATGTGCAACTTGTGGGCAGAATGACAGTAACTCAAACAACTCACTTTCTTACTTAACCCTCTAAAGAGGTGGAGCACCGGGGCTGGCCCAAGGTAGTTAGTAGAGGGATAGGTGGTGACCAGCAAGTCCAATGTATTCTTTTGTGGTCTTATTTGTGGCCTTGAAAAGGGCCGTTTGGAGTGTGGCGAGCATCGGGAGGAGTGTCCTTCATCAGGCCCAAGATGAGAGAGACTGGCGGGAAGTATGACTATATAGGAGTCTTGGAAATCCCAACTGCTTGGTGTCCTGGGTGATAGAGATTCCCTTGGGGCAAGCATGTGTGCCCTCTGCACATGTGAGGGCGTGTTTGGTTCATTTACAGTGTTTCATGAACCCGAGGTCTCTGTTGAGTCCGGAGTGATGCCTGTCAACTAATGTTCAAATATGTTGGACTTGCTGGTCACTGCCTATCTCTCTATTAACCCTCTAAAGACAGTGATGGCACACTGCAGTGCAATTAACCCTTGATGCGGCCTGAGTCAGCACCAGGGTGGAAACACTCCCCAGGGAGTGGAGATGGTGCTTCACCCGAGTCAGTGTCTCCCATCTGTCTGTGACGGTGTTTGTCTGCAGGTGCTAGTGCAGGAATGATCAAGCTGCCCAGTGGATAGGGGGTTAAGGTGTCAAGTCATGTGCGACTCAGAACAGGTGATAAACTGCTCTATAACACAAATACCTTTAGTGCATACTGTTCTGTACACCTTGACACCATCCTACTACACACCTTGTCTTGCTGCCCAGAGTGTATGTGTGCCAGCTTTCCAGTTTTCCCATTCAAACTAACTGGTGTACATTTCCACACAGTCAAGCTGTCAAGAAATAAAAAGACTAAAGCCACCACAGGGCATCTCATTACATCTACTTTTCTTGCCCAGCACTACACAATTGTTAAATCAGTTGTCTTCTTCTCCAGAGTTTGTTAAATGTGATGCAAAACTGATGTTCTGGTTTTAATGCTCACTTTCTAATGATTTTTGAATCCTGTTGAGCTGATCAGGCTTGAAGAAGAAAAGGAAAAAAAAGTGTTTCTCTTTTCCTTCTAACCGATGGTTCCAATCCCAAGCTTGTTTAGTCTTATGTGTTCATACTGTGTTGTTGATTTTGTGGCAATCCATTGCTTTATGCTTGCTGTGGGAATATGGAAGTAAAATTTTGAGCAGATATTCACTTGGCACACCATTTGCATCTAGGTGTATAGTACCCTATTTGACACTTGCTTGAATGCATCTACCAAACATTTTTCCAGCTTGTGTGTGGCATCAGAAAGTACGGTCATCATAATCACTCAGTTGTAGACATCCATTTTGACTCTGACCAATTACCGTTGGAGATGACGTTGGTACCAAGCTGAGAAACTGTTGAAGTGTGTGTATGTGATACCATGTGGCAGCTGCTGTAGCATATAGTTCTTGCATGCACAGTATGGTTGTATGAGTAGCACAGATATGTGGACATAATGATGCCAAGTGATTTTGAATGTTTTTGAAACTGAACTCTTTTTCTTTTTTAATGAAATTTTTTGCTTTCATTTTAAGGAGTTGTGTGCCATAATCAGTATTGTGTGGCTGTCTCAGTAGGCATCTTGAACACCCTATGTATCTTTGTTTTCTTAGAGATTCTTTGAGTGAGAAATCTAAAAGCTTGCCATAGCCATTGCATGCTGCATGAGTAATCTTCTTTCTTTCTTTGTCTTTGTCTTTCTCTCTCTCTCTCTCTCTCTCTCTCTCTCTCTCTCTCTCTCTCTCTCTCTCTCTCTCTCTCTCTCTCTCTCTCTCTCTGTGTTTTCCATATTTTTGCTCAGGTATCTGGCAGTTTCTAAAATGTTGGACTGTGATGGTTGCATTGCACTCATTTCGCAGTGACTGTTCTTTTCCAAAACCACTCATCAGTGTTTTGTTGGAGGCTGTTAGGATTTTAACCCTCTTGTGTTCAGAAAGTGCAACCGAGATAGGCTGCTGGAATTCAGAGCAAATTCAGCGGTGTTTTGTCAGTGCAGCTGTGCAGGGATAGATGCGTCCGTTTCGTGTCCTCTGAGAGCAAATTAGTGTCAGATAGGGTACTAAGATTTCAAATGGAAATTCCTGAATGGAATCGTACTTACCATTTCCAGGCTCGGACCTTAGTTTCATGGGAAACACTTACCAAGTGGACACACCCTCCTCATACCAACTTTTACCAAGTCAAATACGTGGAGAGTGTACAGACTTTTATAATGACTGAAACACAAAAGGGTTAAATGTATGAAGATGTGGCATCATTTATCTGAATGAAGAGAACATTTGCACTTGTTTTACAAATGTCTATCAGTAGGGAAACAGGGACCTAGATGTTCATGAGCTGTTCAAGTATGTTTGTTATGACATGACAAGTATGTTTGTTATGACATGACAAGTTCGTTGTCATGTGTTTTGTGAAGTTTCCTATTGTTATCTTGCTGTGTGAGTAGTCCATGACTTCATAACATAAGGTGAAAGCATCGATAAATTGCATTTTAAAGAGGATCATTTTTTGCATTGGTTTCATATTAAATTATGAGGTAGCATGTGTTTGTGTGTGTGTGTGTCCCTGAGTGTGCTGCTGTGGTATAAGACAATGCATGTGCTATCTTCTGTGTGATGATTAGCACATGCTATACTTCTACTCCTAAGTTAATGTCACTTTCTTGTTTTTAAGTGCAGTAATTTGCCATTCCCTATGCAATATTCAATTGTATGCACTTGTGGATATGCAGAACGGATGGTTATGACATGAAATTGTTTGGTCATAAATAGCTCAAATATGGCTTGTTGTTTACTTGCAATTTTGAGATTGAGAATGACATGACTGTGTAGATCTAAGACAATTATTTGCATTTGTTTATTTAATGCTCTGTTGCTTACTGTTGGCCTTGCTAGATGTTCCTGCCGGCCTTACACTGTGGGAAATTAAATTCTAGTTATTGCAACACCTACTGGCATTTTAATGCCTTGCAACACTACACAGTAACACTTCACCCTTCCTGCCTTTCCCATAAGGCCCCATACCACCTCATACCACCCCTTACTGCGCCATACCACCCCATACCACCCCTTACTGCCCCATACACCCCTTACTACCCCATACCACCCTTACTGCTCCATACACCCCATACCACCCCATACCACCCCTTACTGCCCCATACCACTCTTACTGCCCCATACCTCCCCACACCGCCCCATACCACCCCTTACTGCCCCATACCACCCTTACTGCCCCATACCACCCTTACTGCTCCATACACCCCATACCACCCTATACCGACTCTTACCACCCCATACAGCCTCATGCCGCCCCATACCACCCCTTACTGATCCATACCTCCCCACACCGCCCCATACTGCCCCATGCCACCCCATATAGCCCCATATCGCCCCTTACTGCTCCATACCACCCCATACCCCCTTACTGCTCCATACCTCCCCACACTGCCCCACACCGCCCCATACCACCCCTTACTGCTCCATACCTCCACTCCCCACACCTCCCCACATCGCCCCATGCCACCCCATACTGCCCCTTACTGCTCCATACCGCCCCATACCCCCTTACTGCTCCATACCTCCCCACACCTCCCCACATAGCCCCATACTCCTCCATAATTCCCCACACTGCCCCATGCCACCCCTTACTGCCTCATACCACCTCACACCGCCCCTTACTGCTCCATACCTCGCCACACCACCCCATACTGCCCCATGCTATCCCATACCACTCCTTACTGCTCCATACCTCCCCACACCGCCCCATGCCGCCCCTTACTGCCCCATACCACCTCACACTGCCCCTTACTGCTCCATACCTCCCCACACCACCCCATACTGCCCCATGCCTGATCCCATACCACTCCTTACTGCTCCATACCTCCCCACACCGCCCCATGCCGTCCCATACAACCTAGTGGGCAAATTCTCCAGTTTCCCTACTCGAAGCCATTTTTCTACACTTAGGAACCATGTCTGTCACAGCTGGCAGCACCCTCAAGGCCCTCACTTGACAGAGAAATTTAGAACTGTCAGTCTAAGATGGGACATGACGTGTATAGGAGGGAGCAGCTGGGGTTTCCCGACAGTTGTTTACCTCTGCCAAGTAGGTTATGTTTTTTAGTCAGTTAGATCATTTGTTTGCTTGTTTGTTAGATATTCGGCAAAATTAGTCCAAAAGTTTGAAACCGATTCTGATAAAATTTTGGTGCAAGGTCAGGGTTTCACCCAAGGAACAATCCATGAGATTTTGAGGCTATCTGTTCTCTAGTTTTAGAATTACAACCCTTAAGAGAAATGTTGTCGCCTAGGGCGGCATTTTCTGCAAGCTGGCAAAGGAGTTCCACAGTCAGAGACCACTAGCAGGTGCTAAAATGAACTGTAGCATCAGGATTGGCTAGCAGAACATGCTGCCTGAACTACACGGGCCATGGAAGAGCTGCTGTGACACCTCCACTATTGTGGCTGCCTTGACGGAGGTTTGCAGTCTCCGAGAGCTCTCTAGTGTTGAAATGGGAATGAAAGCAGTGGGTGGATAAAGGTGGTATGTGCTAGTGTTGTGGAGGGGTCGTTGAATGCCATATGCCGCTGTGCCTCATAGACTTGCTGTAACAGTCAGTCCCATGACAGCATGGGGAATTGTTATGCACTGTGATAGTTCACGATGATGTTGTACTAGAATGATGAAGTGCAATGAATGATTTGGTGAATGAGTAGTATATTTGTAAACAACATCACAGCTGTGTGTTGCATGGGGAATTTCCACATCGGTTCTCAAGCTCTTGTTGTACTGTGCCCTTACAGTTTCACAAAAAACTAAAATAACAACAAAACAAAACAAACATGCTTATGCATTTAATATGTCTATAGTTCAAGATTCTTCATTTCCTTTCCATTTTTGACTCACATGCGCAGACCTGCCAACCCACCATCATGCCAAAGAGTAGCATCCAGAGCTAATTGGAGTAGCATGGAAGGAATAGGCGTAGCTGGGGTGGGGAGAGACAAAGCTGTGAGGTTGGCGTGATATGAGCTGACCTGGTGGCGTGAAAGCGGGGGGGGGGGGGGAGATAAGGCTGTGAAGGCGGCGCGATAAGCTGCACTGGCGGCGTGAAAGCGGGGGGGGGGGGGGGGGGGGGGGGGATTCTCCATCGAGGTCAAAAGTTCAAGCACGCGGGGAAAAGCGTAGTTTTTATGGACAAGCGTAGCAGCGTAGCAGGCATGTCGAAAGGGTAGCATGCTACGCCTAAAGCGTAGCATTTGGCAGGTCTGCATGCAAAGCAAAAGTGAGTCTATGTACTGAGCTGTGTCGTCCGTCTGTCCGTCCGTCCGTCCGTCCGGGCGTAAAAAACTTAAACGTTGGATTTTTCTCGGAGACTATTAAGTCTATCAACACCAAATGTGGCATGATGGTGTATGATGACAAGGCCTCAAAAAACATACATGGTGACTTGACCTTGCTTCAAGGTCAAGGTCACAGGAGCCATAAATGTGGTCTCAAAAACAGTTATTTTTCACATTTTCCCAATTTTCTCCCACGTTATTGAGAATGGCAACCTTAGCTACAAGTGGTATATAGGTCAAAGCAAGCCCTATCTTTTGATACCAGTTTGGTTGACCTTGCTTCAAGGTCAAGGTCACAGGAGCTCTTCAAAGTTGGATTGTATACATATTTTGAAGTGACCTTGACCCTGAACTATGGAAGATAACTGTTTCAAACTTAATAATTATGTGGGGCACATGTTATACTTTCATCATGAGACACATTTGGTCACATATCATCAAGGTCAAGGTCACTGACCCTTATGAAATGTGACCAAAATGGGGTAGTGAACCACTAAAAGTGACTATATCTCATGGTAGAAAGTGCCAATAAGCACCATTGTGCTTCCTATGTCTTAAATTAACAGCTTTGTGTTGCATGACCTTGGATGACCTTGACCTTGGGTCAAGGTCACATGTATTTTGGTAGGAAAAATGTGTAAAGCATTTCTTTGTGTATGATGTCATTGGTAGGTTTAGTTGTTTGACCTTGACCTTGAAGGTCACCTGAAGGTCAAGGTCATATAAAGGTCAAGGTCAACCATGTGAGTCGTATGGGCTTTGCCCTTCTTGTTACTTGTGTTCTTGCAAATAACTGGGACCTGAGCTTAATGCTCTGTCAACTGTCTTTTGCAACTGATTTTTGACTCACATGCGAAGCAAAAGTGAGTCTATGTACTGAGCCGTGTCGTCCGTCCGTCCGGGCGTCCGTCCGTCCGTCCGTCCGGGCGGGCGTCCGTCCGTCCGTCCGTAAAAAACTTAAACGTTGGATTTTTCTCGGAGACTATTAAGTCTATCAATACCAAATGTGGCATGATGGTGTATGATGACAAGGCCTCAAAAAATATACATAGTGACTTGACCTTGCTTCAAGGTCAAGGTCACAGGAGCCATAAATGTGGTCTCAAAAACAGTCATTTTTCACATTTTCCCAATTTTCTCCCACGTTATTGAGAATGGCGACCTTAGCTACAAGTGGTATATAGGTCAAAGCAAGCCCTATCTTTTGATACCAGTTTGATTGACCTTGCTTCAAGGTCAAGGTCACAGGAGCTCTTCAAAGTTGGATTGTATACATATTTTGAAGTGACCTTGACCCTGAACTATGGAAGATAACTGTTTCAAACTTAATAATTATGTGGGGCACATGTTATACTTTCATCATGGGACACATTTGTTCACATATCATCAAGGTCAAGGTCACTTTGACCCTTATGAAATGTGACCAAAATGGGGTAGTGAACCACTAAAAGTGACTATATCTCATGGAAGCACCATTGTGCTTCCTATGTCTTGAATTAACAGCTTTGTGTTGCATGACCTTGGATGACCTTGACCTTGGGTCAAGGTCACATGTATTTTGGTAGGAATAATGTGTAAAGCGTTTCTTTGTGTATGATGTCATTGGTAGGTTTAGTTGTTTGACCTTGACCCTGAAGGTCACCTGAAGGTCAAGGTCATATAAAGGTCAAGGTCAAGCATGTGAGTCGTATGGGCTTTGCCCTTCTTGTTCTCCAAAGCAAGCAGTCATAAAATGTAAAAAATGATTGTCACTTTTTATCTAGTTCTTGTTTTTAAAAAGTATAGTATGTCTGATAGTGAAATGGACATCTTACACAAATAAAATGGTGATGAAAATTATTATTATTATTATTATTATTATTATTATTATTATTATTATTTATTATTATTATTATTATTATTATTATTATTATTATTATTATTATCATTATCATCATTATTATTATTAATATTAATATTATTATCCCTCCAGGTTTACTGGAGGTCCTACAGACTTTATTAGTCTGTCTGTCTGTCTGTCTGTCTGTTTGTCTGTCCCGTCTCCACGGCCTATATCTCAAAAACTACTGGACGGATTTCCTTGAGATTTTGCACACTGACTGGAAGTTAGGTCCCATTCAATATTATGAAATTTTCAGAATCGAGGTTTGAAAAGAAAGTGACTTTTTAACATTTTGGTGTTTCAATGAAAACAATTCAACAGACTCCATTTTGCAAAATCTGTGACGTCATCATTTGACGTTGTATAACGTGACGTCATTTGCGAGGAGATTTTTTGAGAAGGGTGAATACGCTGTATCTGCGAACACTGTCCACAACTTCAAGGCTAGTACGTTAGACTACTTCTGGAAAGACAGCCCTACTATGTATAACCCAACCTGCTGCACCTAGACTGCATAATAGCCGCCACGCATGCAAGTCTAGCACTAGGAACTATTAAAATGCTACACAGCCTACCTCATAGAATTTTTCAAGTTTAAAAAGCTTGATGTAGCCACTGTTTACAATTGGCCCATGCACACGCTGCCATGGTGAAATCCCCGCAGTAAATCTGACCTAATTTCTGATTGGCCAAAACTACGAAAATGTGTCACGGGAAGTAACTCCTGTATAGTTTTGAATCATACAAATTTGCACTTTTAAAAGTCATTTTTCACTGTTTAATAGATACGATCGAAGAGGGAACTTTGTTGTTTTCAATCCCCAATACCATGTACTATCATAATATAATATGGGAACATCGTCCATATTTTGGCTGAGCGGACCTGTAGAAGGAGTTGTTATCCGAAGGCACGCCCTGCGGTCTATGTGTGATTCGGGTGTAATACTGCCAATAAACGTCGTTAAGCTTAAGATTACACCCGAATCACACGGACCGTTAAGGTGCATGGAGTACAGTACCGGTCAAGAGTCACAACAACCACCGACACCGACCATTTCAGCCTTCTTCATGATGCGTTAGAATCCTGCCGTTGTCGTGGTGAACATGGCTGACAACGGTCAGAATGATTACTTGCTTGGTTTTTTCCTTGTCAAAACTTGTTATACCGTCAGATTGTTACCACCATCAGATTTTCTGCAACTTTTCGAAGCGAATCTAGCCTAAAAACCTACCAGTTATGAATCGTGTTAACAGGATTGACTCGTTGCTTGTAGAATGACGGTACTCGGTAGCAGTACCACACACGGTGTGTGCGTGAATCACTGAATGAGTACGAATGCACATGTCTGGGTTGAACATCTATAATACACTTCCTCCTCTGTGTGACTGTGTGAGTGTTAATTCAGCGTCTATGACATGCCAAAGGAAAGCAAAACATGTCATAATAGGAGCTTCCTGAACCTATCCATCATGTTTAAAATATATGGTTGATTGTTCCTGGGCCGAAAGCTTAGAATTGGATTTACATGCTTTACAAACACTCTGTCATAGCAATTCTCTAATGGCTCAGCTGGTAGAGCGTTCGACTCTTGGTCATGCATGACCAGGTTTGATTCTGCGCTGAAACTTTTTTTTTCTTCTCTTTTTTCGAGAGGTTGTGGTTTTTTTTTGGTTTTTATGTGTGTGTGTGTTTTCCCCCTCTTTTCTCGAGAGGTTGCGGGTTCGAACCCGATCTTTTTTTAAATGCCAAAACCTGGAGGTTCAGCGCCAGCGGTTTTTATCCTCATTTTTATTAATATGACTTGGTGAAATATGTGACCTTGCATGAGCAACATGGCTGAAGTCTGCCGAACAGTTTTTGTGCAAACACAGAAGAAAAGTCATCAGATCAAATTGCTTTTCTGAACTTTTCATTAAAGTAAAACATTAAAGGTTTCCTGAATACAATGACTTTGCTGTTGTTTTTTTTCATATTTAATATACATGAATGAATGCATGTTGAATTATCTATCTTGTCATTTTTCAGACTTTAACCCTCGTTTTCTCATGCCCAGTCTCGTGTTGGTGCTATCAGTTGCTCAAGAAATGGAGAGGAAAAAAAATTTAGAGTCAGAACATGTAATTGGAATGAAATAACTTGTTGGCAAGACTTGAAGTATCCAGATATGGGGGATATTCTTTATAAGCTTAGATGTGGTATGTGTACATTGAGATCGTGGACTGTTTCAAGTTCCTCGGCACGCTCATCTCCTCCGACCTCAGTTGGGGCAACAACATTGACGGCATCCATAAGAGTGCCCAGCAGCGGCTGTACTTCCTGAGGCAGCTCAAGAAGTTTGGACTGTCTCCGGAGATCATGCTCCAGTTCTACCGTGCTGTGGTGGAAAGTGTTCTTACCTTCTCCATCTGTGTGTGGTTCGGAGGGGCCACTCAACAGCAGAAAGACAAGCTGGAGCGTGTCGTGCACGCTGCTGGCAGGATCATTGGCCGTGATCTGCCCTCCCTAGCCTCTATCTACGCCCAGCGCATAGTGCGCAAGTCCCGTAAGATTGTGGCGGACCCCTCCCACCCTGCTTGCTCCCTCTTCCAGCTCCTTCCCTCTGGCCGTCGTTTCAGGTCCCTCAAAACGCGCACATGCCGTTTTCAGAACTCGTTCTTTCCCACGGCGGTGACGGAGCTCAACGCTGTCCAGAACCTCCCCAGGCAGCTTTGCCGCCGCTGATCCTGTCGGCGGTGCGCACACACTTCTCCACATCTATGACAGTGCCACTTTCTCTTTTGTGCTTCCTCTGGGTTATATGGACTGCTTCTGAGTGTGGTTGGGGGTGGGGGGAGGGGTGGGGGAGGGGGTGGGGGTGGGGAAGGGTTGGTCTTCTTGTAGTTGCGCAGGGTTGTTTTTGTATTGTTCTATTGTATTCTTTTGTGTGGTGACGGGGGGTGGGATGGGGGTGGGGGGGTGGGGGGTACGTCTTAGTGGTCTTGTCTCTGTTCATATGTATTATTTATTGTCACTTAAAAGGGGGGTGGGTGGGTGGGTGTATCATCTTAGTTTGTTCCTCTTTTGTCAACAGTTCTTAAATAGTAACTTTAATTGTTCATTGTATATTGCCCCATTTACCAGTTAATCCTTTGGTTTCAGGTGCAGTCTTATCTCTTGTCTGTGTGCAGCTGCGTGAGTGAGGTACATCGGGAAATGTCCATGTTTTTTGCATAAACGGCGTGTTAGGGTGTGTAAGCGATGCGTGTGTTTGGCTTTTTGTTTTGTTTCTTTTTTAGCCTTCATCACTTAGTTTTCCTCGTGCTCGTTTTTTAAATGATGTCACTTGGCGCAATAAATTACTGTGTACTGTGTACTGTGTACTGTGTGTACTGTGTGTGTACTGCAACATTTCTGTTGGTGTAACTGTGTCTGTATGTGCATGCATGTATGTTCTTGTATGCGTGTGTGTGTGAATTTGTGATAATATCTGCCATGACAATTTATGGACCATATCCAAACGACCATTGGTTTATGAAAACAGTGAACTTAGCATTTGCTGTTGAGCAATTTATTGCCTCAGGTAGCATGAATCCTTCATCTAGTTGCGTCTAAGTAAAAGTGAACATGGGCGTCTCTGCTTCCGAGTACACGCATCAGTATTTACTAAATATTTGATTACAATTCTAGAATTACTGTCAAGTTCACTTCATTGCAGACCAATTTTATCTCATTCACCTCCTCCTCCCCTGGGAAAAAGCATTTTGAAAAATGGGGTGGCACTAAAAGGAGTTGATTATATATTGTTCTTTTCATTGCATAACCTTGTTTTCTGCTGTGAGCATTATGGGAAATATTGATATTGTAATTGTTTCCATTGTCAGTAAAATGTATTTGGTTGCTAATGACTCGGCAAATGAGTTTTCCACCAACCAACTTTATCTACTCTGTCCACTGAACTTTTACATTGAAGCATTAATTAGTTGTGGTTATGGTAACCGGACCAACCCTGTTTTTTTCTGCCGACCCTAAACTTTTTTTCCATCACGGAAAAAAGAGATGATATACAACACACTGTATGCCCGTTCCATCTTCCCTGCCATATGAGCACGCAGGGAATTCCACTGTGTATGCGTTCACAGAATGCTGTGTATGTTTACTAAAAGCATGTTCAGCACACAAATATGGCCTAATGTTCAATCTGGCCTCAATTTCAGGCAGACCTACCAACCCTTTAATAACCACAACTATTTTTATTAATTTAAAATGTGATCATGCACACCTACTCGTGCATCAAACTTCTAGGAAGTCAGAGCAATGGGCCCACCTCATTTCTTTGAAAAGGTTCTAAGTAGAATTTGTGGCTTTGCAATTGCACCTTTTTTTCCTTCAAAGTATTAAAATCAAATGTAAAAAAATTGACAAATAGTTTGCCACACACTTCAATTCAATTTCTTGCTCTTGCGATTTGAATCAAAATCACTTCTCTGTTTCTTCACCTTTTCTTCGTTATGTAGCCGTAGTTGCTGTATTTGGTTCAAGCATCAAATAAAGACTCATCAACTGTCTTGTCTGCTGTTGTTATTACATGAGAGGATTGTATTGTGCCTAGCACATCACTGATCTGTCCACATTAAACTCGGTGACTGTTGCTTCCCTTGACCTGCAGTCATTTGTGGCTAGCGGGTGGGTGAAGATTAGAACTGCATGGATATCAGAGTTGCATCCTTCATGACCTGCTATCACTTGTGGCTAGTGGGTGCGTGGAATTCAGAGCTGTGTGGATTCCAGAGTTTTATCCTCCAGCAAGAGGCTTTCCTCACACTGGTTCTGCCAACCCAGGAGTAAAACGTGTACCTGTGAGGGCTGATGTGGAAAATGGTGACATGAATAACTGGCACATTCGTCTGCAGCCTGGTTGCATACTCCTCAGGGAGTTGAGATGGCGTGGATTGATAGAGTAGCCCTATGACCAGGGGGTAAAACAGTGTGCGGGTTCAGCACCCATCAGTGGGTGGAAAGTTCAATATAAAAAAGAGCACCCTTACCTTAACCCTGGACATTTCCAGACAGAGCTCTTCCCAGTGTCTAGGGTGCATCCTTGCTGTTGTCCCCTTGTGGGTTGGGGGTCAGAATAGACCCACCATGTCTCCCTAAGTGATTCATAAGAGGTGAATAACTAGGGACATCATGACTTGATTAGCACTTGCTCTAACTGGCTTAATTGATTTCATGATAAATAGCCTTGCGTAACCTACAAAGGCTGATGGGCCGTAGAACTCCATCCATCCTTGCTGTCGTTTCAGTAGTAGCAGTGTTCTTCAAAGCTGCACTGTTACTTCAGTGGCAAGCTTGGGCATGGTGCTAACTTAGCTTGCATTGGCTCTTTGCCATCCAGGGGTAAAACTGGGTACTTGTGAAGGCAGTGAAATTGACTGGACTGTAATGCCATTAGTAGTCAAGAGCCAGCACCAGGCCAGAGTGCTCCCCTCACAGAAGAGATGGTGTTGGTGCCTGTCTGTGCGCATCCCATTAGTTACTCTGTTGTCCAGTGAGAGTACAGTGTTGATCCAGCGGCCCAGTAGTATAGTGTCAAGCAGTCTGAGACCAAGTTGTGGGTTTACAAGTTGCAATATGATAAAAAAAATACTTTTTAATCTTTCACCTTGAGAACAACATCCAATGGCAAATAAACAAGGCAAATGTTATGCAAATATTCTGCTGAACTCTCTCTCATACAAATTAGTAAGCTTTTCCCCAAAAGTTAAAAGAAAAAAACAACACAAGTCAGTTTCATGTGAAGGGAAATTTTATCATCTGACTTAAGTGTGCGACCTAAACGATACTGCATCAAAGTGACTGGGAAAGAATTTCAAATGGACATGCATTGTAATTAAATACTATGAATAAAGCAGTATGAGAAGGTGAAGGGAAAAGAAAAATTTGGAGACCCATGATTTTCAGAAGGGGGAAAAATAGGCTGGATTTGGACTGGCAGATCTCCTTCTACTGAGCATAATGGTCATAAGGTACAGCATACCTCGCACAGCACAACACAGCACTGCGCTCGGCCATAGCACCAGTGATTGAGGTCTAGGACAGAGACATTCTACAGCAATCAGGTGGAAAGTATGCAATTCATATGAAGAGAACTGCCCAACGGCACAGTCAGATATGCATCGAAAATGTAAGATGGCAACGTTGTCTGTGAATCTTGTCACTGTATTTCATGATAAGTCTGGTGTAATTCCCTGCTGGAAAATAAATGTGTGTGTGCATGTGTGTCCATGCATGCATGCATGCATGCATGTGCGTGTGTGTACTTTGAAAACCGTTATACCAACTCCAATTTCTGGTTAGATCACTTACAAAACACACTGCCTTTGTGTCCACCATGTGTGTAGTCACTTACACAAACAAGGAATGCTCAACAAAAATAAACATACCACTAAAATAAATCAATGCAACCCCCCCCCCCCCCCCCCCCCTTAAAAACCACATCTGGATATACTAGTTCAACCATGACAAGAGAAGTTACTTATGCTGCAAGAGCAGCTGATTGTTGCCAACACATCACTTACAAACCAAATCTCATTTACCTTGAAACAAAGGACAAACAGAAGTCAAACACAAGGTAACCACTACTAAAACTACAAGTTACAGAGGAGAACAATTGTTATCAATATCATCACGAGCTCGAAACTGTGTGAAGTAGTCAAGCTTCTTCAATTTTAAAAAAAGGAAAAAAATCACAAGAAAATTTAGTGACTTGCACACACTGTTGTTCACACAGCACAATTACAGCTCATTCATATGTGATAAATAACTTCATCAAGTCGTCTGATGGATTCAGTTGAAGCCATGTTTGAATTCTAACTAGAAGCTGGCAAGGAAAACAACTGTGTCATTAATTGAATGATTTCATCATCAAAACCCATAGAGCTCTTTAATGGCTGTTCACCATCAAGTCATTATTACAACATGAACATTGCACACTTTCAAGCACATCCAGTTGCACTCAACATCATCTTTGAAGGCAAGGCCACAAGGATCTAACCAGACCAAACCAAGCGGATTCTACAGTATAGCTATTTTGCAATCACAATTAAAGCACCACTGATTAGCAAGACGGAGTTCAGAACACCCTAGAAGCCCATCACTGACTGCCACTATCAAAAACTCTCAACAGTGTGACCATCACAATGTCACGGGCTTCTTGCTGAGGGTTTCCGTGGCTGATGTATATGCTCAGAAGTCTCTGGAATTTATCAGCACCTTTGTGGCTCAGACACAGAAATGATATGTAATTCAAAAAAGATTCACAAAAGAAATACCTCCTAGCAGTTGACATCACTAATGACCCATGACTATTGATACGGAAATTGTTTCAGAACCCCCCCCCCCCCCCCCAAAAAAAAAAACCCACAAAAAAACAAAAAACAAAAAAAAACTTTCTCCCACTTCCTTTAAATTAGTGAGTCAGAACAGAATCAGAGAACAACTTTCTGTTCGTTCCTTGTATTTCATCATTCAAGATATTTAGAAACTTCATCATTCACAAATCTTTAAATTTCTCTCAGCCACATCAAATGTAGAAATACTAAAACCTGTAATGAAAGATAATCCATCATAAAAGCTAATCGGTAAGTAGGAACCAAAAATATCTAAGGTTTTTCATCTACATCTCATTTTCACTTGCTTCAATTTCACATCGTCTCTGCAACAACATTCGCCACTCAACACACCTACAAAACAAACAAACAGACCTTCAAGCAAGCAAGCAAACAAACAAACACACAACTGCTGTAGCGGTAAGTAGGCGTGCAACGCTGCCTCCTTCTCCAACGGAAACTGGGAAGCCAAAAGCAAACCCAGCCGTCCTCACACCTTCTGTGTAGTTTTCTAAATTGAGCAACAAATGAATGAAAGTGACTTTAAATGAGCATGTGATGACATTACTGACCACAATCAGTGTCATCCGACCCTGACTGCGAACTGGAAAATGAAAGCCCAGCTGACAACCAGAGACAACAGTGAAAGATGCAATGACAAAGCACAGAGGTGTGAGGCTACGAGGCCTCTCTGCTCTTGCGGTGGATCAAACCAAAGACAACGCCATCATCAAACAAGAGGGGAAAAGAAGTGCTTCAAGAGAGTTTAGTAACTTAAGGATATCAAGGGCTGAAGCAATGCAGAGACTGAGAGCAGCATGCTTTAGACCGAGTACAGCAACATTTGAATTACAAAACCATCGCAGACTTGAACTGTATTTGCCTACTGTAGCAGTGATTAAAACTTTAAAGATTCTGTACGATGATGTGAATGTTTAACACGGCACATGACCAAGGAAAAACTATTTACTTCATAGTCAGCGGTTTAATTTCAAAAAAGGAAATACACATTTCTTGGATTTTTCTGTTGCATTCCATCAAAAGCATGGAAAATGTGCATGTTCACGGATGAAGAACAAAGGGAACTGTTTGTAACTGAATTGCCAAGTACAAGACTCTCTCTCCAGTAAGAAAGAAAAATCTTCACATGTGCGACTAGACAGTTGCAAGTGTTAAAGTGTCACACGAGAGCCGTACACAAAAATCTGTAAATAAAAAAGTGTTTTCACGAAAAGAAGCTGCTTGAACACAGTGTGATTAAGGGTGATGGTAGAATGTTCAGACCCCAGATAGAGGGAAAACAACATCTTACACCTGTCACTGAGAGTGACAGTTGCTGTGAGATTTCCTTACATCCCCCATGCTTACACTGTCCTTAGAATCCTGGAACATCAGGGAACAAAGAGAAAAGGTTAGTCAAACAAATGAACACAAAACTCAGTCCTGACAGCTTGGCCTGTCTGATGAAATAAACATTCGAGGAACATTATCAAACAATTCCAACACATGCATAAGTCAATTACAAAAAGTTTGTGAAAGGAAAAACTCCCTTTGAGAGATTTTAAAATACATACTTGGTTTGGATAAAAATTCTGGTCAACACAAATCTGGGGATTCCATAAAACAATATGAGACTGGTCCTATATACTAAAACTCAACAAAATATCGGTACTAACAACACGCAAACCTCTGAGATTGGGATATTGCAACAACTGGATAAGTGGCAGTTGAACAATCTTTCATGAAAGAACAACTCTTTCTACTCTGTTAACAGAACCCACTTTCTTTCAGCACCAAAAAAAGGTCGGTCTTAATCTCTTCACACATACAAATATGTGCAAAAATAACCAAACAAAGAAACAAAACAAAAACCACAATACATGAGATATTACTCAGATCCATTCCAATGGAACAAGAAACAAAAAAATATATATATATATATTTTATAAACTTCAGATTCTTTGATGGAGAGGGTGGTGGGGAAAAAAGATTTAAAATCACATTCACATCAGATCCAAGATCTTTTCCCCTCTGAACATATTGAGTCTGTCTGCAAGGGGATTCTTGAGAAACAAACTCCCAATGGTCCCTGTACATCACACTCAAGGTATTGAGAAACAAAGAGACAAGTCTGTGGTTCCACTCAACTCCAAAGATCTAGAGCAAGAACGAGAAGTGTTGTCTCCGTTCTAGCGCAAAGCCAGATATGTCTCTACTTGTGCACGACAACTGCCAGCACTACACTCAGTTAAACCAAAACAAAGAGAAAAAAAGCAGAAAAAAGAAGATACAACACACATAGGCAACAGGCAGATTCAGTTCAACCATCACATGAGTATAAAAAAGTTTGTTAAGTAGAAAATGAGACTGACAGTAGGTACGTGGATAAAAGTCGTCCAATGATAGAAATGGGGTTTATGATACATATGTACAGTCTGGATGTCCCTGCAAGGGGTGGTGCCTGGGCCAGGAGAGAATTCAGGACCATTTAGTCCGTCATGACAATCCCTGCACTCCAATTCACCGCCTCCAGACTGATATTTGGACTCTTGGTTTTGCCCTTTAGTGTCTCGGAGACTCCCAGCATGGGTGAAGTGGGTGATGCTGTGTTACACACCCATGACTTAAAAACCCTCAGCCACAGCTGACCTTCGATTCTTCTCTAGGGAACAGGGGTCATGCATACAGAGATGAAGGTAAGTTGTTGTGATATGGTCAGTTTCCCACTGCTCTTCTGTAAAGCTAGTGTTCAGGAACAGATCCACATGAAGTCATCAATGGTGGTGGTGATAGGAATAATCACAAGGGCAGAGACAAATAAGCTGATCTTGAATTGAGAATTCCTCATTCAATGCACAGTGCACATCTTTTCTTTGACTGCAACTTTCTCAAAACTTTGGGACATGTACCACAATTCACCAGCTATTCTTTCCACTTCATGTATCTTTCTGCCTTTCACAGGAAGCTAATCATCAATCAGATAAAAAGACAAAAAGGAGAAGAGAAAAAAACAAGAGAGAAATTTTTTCTCTCCAATATGTCCAGTCAAAGATGTTGAACAGATAAACTTCCATGGTTCACTGAATGCGATGCAATCTACCTTTTCACCTATCGAGCAACAACTCTGCTGCAGTCATTTTGACTGTTTGCTGTCCCAAGCTGTGCTAGTGCAACTTTAGCACACAAGGAAGCAAGTCTGCTTGTCCAAGTACCTTGGGGTACACATTCTCCAAGCACCTTGAACTACAACTATCATGTGCACTTTCACACCATAACAGTGTCGGGGACTAACAACTGTTCCTTCACAAACCCGAGTAGTGCAGCCAGTTAGAGTGAGGTTGTGGAAAGAACAATAGCAGAGCACAAAGCATGAAGTACATTGCTGTACTGCCTTATTCGTGTATTTTTCATTATCTGTCTTTGCATACATCATCATTTTTATGTAGGATGGTGGAGAGTAAGAGAGAGGTAGGAGGAGAGAGAGAGAGAGAGAGAGAGAGAGAGGAGAGAGAGAGAGAGAGAGAGCGAGAGAGAGAGAGAGAGAGAGAGACATACATACAGAGAGAGAGAGAGAGAGAGAGAGAGACAGAGACAGAGAGAGAGTGTGAGAGAGAGATAGAGACAGAGACAGAGAGAGTGTGAGAGAGTGAGAGAGAAAAAGAGAGGCATACTGAGGCTGTCTCCTGAGAGAGATGATGACAAAGACAGCCAGGGAAAGAAGTATAGGAAAAGAAAGTCAGTCCTAGACAGAATCAGCACCGATGACTTATGAGGCCATGAACATTGATCCAAACTGCTTGAAAAATGCAAGCTGTACCTGTGAAGCATTGGCCAAAAGCATCTACTGTGGTTGTAATTATGGCTCTATGTCCTCATTTTTGTCCACCATGCCATTTTTGTCTTGTCAGGAAGAACATGTGACAAATGCATGAACAATTTCCTGGACTCTTTTGTCACAAGAAATATTCCTAAAATGCACAGCTCTTCGACCAAATTCTTGTCCATCCTGCCACACAAGGTCCTTCAAATGTTGTCATGGGGAAACTAAATGCAAACAGGTGACTACCCGGGAATTCTGAACGGATGTGATAGATGCATTTAAAAGTGTCTGAAGTTCTCTAAGAAAAATTAAAATGCACAGCTTGATGTCTTGACTCTTGTCAGGCCTGATACATAGTCCTGAAAGTCTTACTTGTATCAGGATAACACTAAATGCAGACAGATAACTACCCTGTAGTTCTGTACTAATGTGATAGATAAGATGCATTAACATTTTATCCAATGTTCTGTCACAGGAAAAACAGAAAATACACATAAATGTTGCACATTAAACCCAGAATATTTTTTTAATAACCCAGTTACAACTGGGGGAGATAAAAATCACCCTAACTCCAGCTGGCGGGAAAGCCAGCATCACCACACACCCCTGATTTCCACTACAAAAACCCTCACCTGGCACACACTATCTACAGCAATACAGCATAGCTTCTCCACTTAGCTGAGAGTGACTTTCAGATCAGTAGATAAAGAGACGGAGAGGGCAAAAATGCCCTTTAAGACCCATGCTTTCTTACAGAGAAGAAAAGCTCTGTGTAGCATTATCCACTACAGTTGTGAAGCAAGTGCTCAACTGACCCAAGATAAACTACAGCCACCTGGCTAATGTGAAGGATTATGGTGAGAGGCCTCAGGGAATTTCACCTGTAAAATTACAGGTGACCCAGGTAAGTTAAAAAAGCTGCTACTGCATTGCCTTGTCTTTGATACCAGTGAATGCCCTCCATGTAAATGTACTTCCTACATCTGAAAAGTGTAGGGGTTGATTCATTTGCTGAGAAGGGGGGAGGAGGAAGGGGGGCTTTTAATCACACATCATTTCTCTAAGTATTGTGGCCATCTGCAGATTTTACATGTTTACCAACTTTTTTTCCAGCTGGCATCACTAGTAAGGTGGACCAGAAAGGAAAATATGTCATGCCCACTATTTCATACGTGAGAATGTAGACATCCTTCAGAAAGTCCAACTCACAAATTAATCCTAAACTGCCAAAACCAGTGTAGTTTCTTTACAATCCTAACTAATCTTGACAAGTACATTGATTATCATATCACACAAAATTCAAGGCGCAATATTTTTTGGTTGAAAATCTGTCATGTAACTGGTGCATAAGCAGCCAATTGAATGTTGCCTACAATTTCAATGCATGGGACTGCATGGATGCACTACACGCATGCCAAACTATTGCCCTAAAACCAATTAACCCATGATCTTTCTTCAGTCCAAACAAGAAAATGCGGTAATGTTCTATACATTGCTTTAACCCATGGACAAGTAGCTTCCACTCAAAAAGCACTACTAGTACTACATGTAACTAACCAAGTGCCTACTGTCTGGGCTCAATCCCACACTATTAAAACAGTCAGAGACAAAAGTCGGATAAAAAGATACAGAGGGGAAGTTGAAATAACTACAAACAAGATTCCAATAAAACAAAGGGTGAATTACAATGTGTATAAGACCGGCAGCAAAATTAGTCTGACTATGGTGATCTACACTCACAGAAGTGAGCTAAGGGTAGGATGGCAGACAGTTCAGGGATATAAAAACAAGATCAGGATCTGATAAAACAATCGTACAAACTGGCCTCATCAGGATGGAGAGGGAAAAAAAATTACTGCACTAAAAAGCAGGTGGAAAAGTGATTATAGTACCCAATATGTAGAAGTTTGGCTCACTTTTGGCCAACTTCACACCTGTCTTTGACCCAGGGGCAACACAAATGCTGATTGATGGGTTCGATCACTCGCTCTCCTTCCCTGAACACTCCAAAGCAGTCCCAGGACAATAGGGAAATTGTTTCTCTCTCAGATGAAGAACCACATGATTTCCATCAACTCTGCACAGTATCCACTGAGATTTTAAGTAGGTCCAGGAACACAGACAACTGTACTAGAGAGAGAGAGAGAGAGAGAGAGAGAGAGAGAGAGAGAGAGAGAGAGAGAGTGGAGAGAGAGAGAGAGAGAGAGAGAGAGAGAGAGAGAGAGGAGACACAAATATTTGAGTGGATCACAATCTAGGAGGGCAACAGCGAAGAAAAAAAAGGAAAAAAAAATGAGCGTGTGTGGCAAAGGAAGGAAAAAGGAAAAAACGAGAAAGCGGACACAAAAAAAAAAACGTTCAAACAAAAAAGAAGGAAAAAAAGAGGGAAAAGACAGGGCCACTGTGAATCAAAAGGGGAGAAGGAAAAGAAAAAAAAAAAAGAGGCAGCCAAAAAGGGCCGTTCAAGGAGATGAAAAGCTCGGCGGGCCACTGTTCAAAGGGAAAAGCTGCGAATTTGTTTTTTCTCGTGGTGGACAATGAGGAGTAAACTAAATCGTGGGCCTGTGTTTTAAGGCAAGAAGGGAACAGAAAAATGAAAAAAGGAGGGGAAAAAAGGGTAAAGGTAAAAGAAAATGGGAAAACCAAAAGAGACGGGAGAAAGAACAAACGGCCCTGCGTTGAGAGGCGGCCACCTGTTCACGGGTCAATAAGAAGAGAGCTTGGCGCAACTATTCGTGTCGAGAGGGGAACAGGGAAGGGTAGGAAAAGAGCGGACACTGATCTAAGGAAATAAGAAACCCGGAGCGGGCCGAGGCCTTAGGTTCCGAAACTGTCTGTGTACACAAAAAGGCAGAGGAGGGCGGACCACGCGTGTTCAAGGGAAGCTGGGGGAAGGAAACAAGGAGGATCAGCCAGCTGTTCAAGGGAGGGGGCGGGGAGATGGCGAAGCAAAGATGCCGAGCTTTGGCCACCTGTCGGGATAGAGAACGTGCAGGAGAGAGACTAAGCCGAGAAGGAAAAGAGAAGAGAGAAAGAGAGAGAATGGAAGGAAGCGGCAACACAGCTGATTGAAAAGAAGAGAAAAAGAAGGGAAGAGCAAGGAAGAGAAGGGAGACGGAGCAAGGAAACAAGACGAGGGAAAGGGAAGAGGCAGGGAGTACAAAGCTAACGGAGGGCAAGGGAGGATTGAGGAGGACGAGTAATTTTACCAAAGTGAGGGAGCGGTGACACAGCCCGCAGAATGCGAAAGAAGATGACTCTACGACTCCGAGGATGGCCTCCGTTCTCAAAAAGAGGAGCGAAGGTGCTTATTTCAGAATGATCCTGTTTTTGCCAGCTATCTTAGCCGGTTCGGGACTCATGAAAGGAAGAGGAAAGGCTAGAGAGGATCCGAGAAAAGGAAAATTTTTAAAGAAAAGACGAGTGCCGCGGTGTAGATAGAAGTAGGTTAGGAGGAGAAGCAAGAGAGTAGGGCTCTGAAGGAGGAAGTAGAAGCAGGGGGCTCGGTGTAAAGCCTGAAGTGACGAAGGATCAAGAGCAGCGGGCAGAGTGAAGCGCATAGCCGCGGAACCCTAAAGCCGGAAGACGTGTCGCAGACAGCAGGGCATGGGAGGAGGAGCAAGGCCAGGTAGGGCACCGGGGGCGGAGGGTAGGGGTAGCGACGGAGCGGACGATTGACTGCGAAAAGCTGTGCTGCGGCTGTGGGGATTTTGATCCCAGGAGATGGGCAATCCGGTTGGAGGGCCAAGATGCTTTAAGCTCGCAACGAAGGGTTCGTCCCCAGACCCCTGGGAGAGAGAGCGGAGGAGCTGAGTAAACCAGGGGATATGGAGCAGGCCTGCCGACCCCAGCGGGTACCTACAGCTAGGTGAGGGCAGAGCAGCAAGAGAGGACAGCATAAGGCCCCTAGCAAGGCCAGAGAAGAAGTGCCTGGCAAGCCGTCACTGGGGGCATCAAATGGGTCGGGACTGAACAGATAGTCTTATTTCAGCTCTGGTCACGAGTGCGCCAATATCATGTTACACCCGCAGCCTCCTTTCCTAGAAAGATCGTCTCGCAGCTGTGGCCGCGTAAGCGGATGGCCTGAAGCAAGTCGGATATGGGGATGATTGATGCTCTTTTCCGACTTTGGCCCCCACCCACCTTTATAGTATGAGGAAAAAAAGAAAAAGGGTGTATGGTGTCGAGTAAGACTAGGAATGAGTGATAGGAGATGTAAATACAAAAAAAGCTGTCATGGGAAAGGTGTGACCGGTGGTGACGCGCTCTTGATTATGTTAGATAGTACTAGCGGCGATTTTTCAGCAATCTTTTTTTGGCTTTTTCGTCCCTTCCACTTTTGTTCATGTGACACGTCCTTCTTATGTAACCGCTACAGATTCAGCGTTTGTTTAGCATTATTTTCAGCTAACTGCCGGCTTTTGTACGATTGCACGCGATCTACTTCAGACACAAGAAGGATCCTGAGATTCCTCGTATCCTGAGCTTGCAGGCCCTCGATTGAGTGTTTGCCATACCAACTGGAAACCCGGTCCCACTAATTTACTGGGCGATGTACCAGTGGTGATGCGTATATGCTTAATATAGAATTAACCGCTAATGTAAGGAACGTTGTTAAGAGCTGCGGAATCGCCGTGCACGAGGAAGCCCAAGAGAACGAGCGGCATACCCACCCCAGTCAGGCTTGTATCCCTTCAGCTGTTTAGAGCGAAGTTCTATGAACTTAGCTTTGCAGAAATGAGACAAAGGGACCCCATGGTGAAGGCGCCAGAGAGGAAAGGTAGTAGGGTATAGGAAGTGTGATAAATAAATAATACAGAGGGAGTAAAAAAAAATGTGGAGAGGTAAATAATAGAGAAAGTATAGAAAGGAAGGAAATATAAAATAAAAAAATAGGATAAAATAACCGGTAAAACTAGACCTGAAAATAGAAAAAAAACAGAATAAACAAAAAAAAGAGATGAAAAATTGGAGGTAAGTGAGAGTGGGTAGAGAAGGGGGAAAAGAAAAAAACGCGGGGGGGGTAGAAGGAAAAAAGGAAAGGAAGCAGAGAGGGGAGGGTGGAAAAATAAAAAAAAAGGGGGAAGAAAAATGAGAAGGGAAAAAAGGAAAAATCAAAAAAAAAAGGAAAGGGGAAAAAGAGAGGGAAAATAAAGAAGAAAAAAGGAAGCACAGATACCGGTGAGAAACTCGGTGAAAGGGATAAACAAACAAAGGGAATAAGGGAAAAAGGTGAGAAAGGGAGGAGAAGAAAGGAGGGAAAAGGGGATAACGCCGAAAGAGAAAAAACTTTCAGTATCAAGAGAAAAAAAGCCGTGATGATAAGAATTGGTCACAGCCACTTTAATCACTTTACCTAAAATACTAAAATGAAAACCTAGAATCCACCGAAAAACGCGCGGAGGAGAAATGCGGGCGGAGACGCTCGGGGGCAGGAAAAAAATGAAAGCCTATGCTCGAAGGGAAGAAGAGAGGGAGATTAATGTTACAGCTACCGTTTGTTGGATTTTGTTGACTTTGCGGCGAATGGCGGGCGGCTGAGGGAGACTCACGAAAATCTGGGCTAGTATGGGAATCTGTAACCGTATAATTGTTTAGGTTTAGAATTATAACTGCTGTTTTTTATAATAGTTATACAGAGCGGGAGAACCTTCGTGTTTTATCTGGCACACAATGGGTCACTTCGTGATCCTGTAGCAGTCAACTATATCTTATAACCTTTCTCGGCGGGGGAAGCCCACAGAAAGTTGGGCACTGACAGAAGTGCAGCATCCGCGGCGACCGGGAGCGAGGACCTTCGAAACGTACATTGACAGCAAATGGTTTGGCTGTGTATGAAAAAAAATTCAACTCATTCGTCTCCGTTGTGAAAAAAAAAAAAAAAAAAAAAAAAAAAAAAAAAAAAACAAAAAAAAAAAAAAAAAATAAAAAAGAAAAAAAAAAAAAAAAAAGAAAAAAAGAAAAAAACTTGTTTCTTTTTCACATTGTTCAAGATAAATAGTGCAATATGATTATACAGTATTGTCACTGACGAGGTTCTTCCCTTTCTAAAAGACAGTTACGCCCATTCTCTTGTTTTTTTTTACTCTCTGGGTGCTTTTCATTCTTCCCCCCCTGAAATTTCTACGCGTAGAGCATTGCATGTTGGGTGCTCATTTGCTTAGGGCCAGGATGAATCATCTTTCATCCTCTCCTTCATCATCCTCCTCGAATTCAGCACAAAGAATTAGTCTTAAAGAACAATTTCCAGACGGGCGGAACACCTGTTTCTTCTTAAGCAGTCACTTAACACACTTTTAGCATCCAATTATAATTTCTTCTGGTGTGATAAGAGACAAAGGAGTTCAACATAGGAGATTTGGTAGGAAGCGCTACTATATTTGTAATTACCTCTTTGTTTAAGGTATACCAATTAGTATCCTCATTAGTTTCAATAAAGGGGGCACGCAGTATCAGCTGATGGCAGGCCAAGCACCAGAGAACACGACAGGGCCCGAATCATGGACAGTCCCGAAAAGTTCTTTTGACTTTACGTTTTTTCACAACCGATTCACAACCAATCACGCGAGGGGCGCATGCGGCAACAACGCAGACCGAACATCAGCCAGCGCAAACGGCAGTCGGCCCTAAAAAGGAGGGTACGGCAAACAAAATGTCACCCACATAACAGGGCATTATCTCTTTTGAGCGCAATTTGGTGTTTGGTGTGTAAACAAGTAGACACAAGGATCATATTCCCGCCTTTAGATTGTTTCGCACACACAAACGAGTGCCCTGCCCTTGGCGAAAAGGCAGAAGTTAAAACGTCTAGAGGCTGCAGTGCTGGTCGAAACGGGATCAGCTTACTTCATTCAAGACACGAAGAGGCCACAAAGATAAGGGAGGGCATGCAAGCAGGCAAGGCAGTTCCCCCTGAGATGAGGAACAACGCGGGCGGCAATGACACAGGAGCCAGCACGTAGTAACCAGTGACAAGGCCTTTGACTCCTACCTGCCCGGAGGATTTGTTGCAAGACCAAGAATGGGTCGTTGGCGGTATCGTATCGTATATTATTGTTCAGGACTTTCTTGAGGCTTTTGGTTTTGTATGCCTTCACGGCGACTCACAGGGTCCCTGCTTGTCCTGAGGCAGAAAGTGTTATTATATTTCTTTGTCTGTTCCCTCGAAAACACAATCCCACGTCTCTCTGCAGTAGGCTCAAGTATGAGGACTTAGGAACAGGGCTACACCAGCACTCAAAATAAGGCACAGTACTGAGATTGGTAGGTTTGTTTGTGGTTTGTATGAGACCATCACACAGTGACTGGCCAGCCCTGACCACTGACGGGCACCTGAGGTCATGGTTCAGGCATGGCGCACCCTTGAGAGTGTCGGGAAGACAGGACTGAAACACCTGAGGATGAGGGCTCTTTCTCTGAAGACCCCCAGTGATCCTGCTTCTCTGAAGATTTGTTTGTTCCAAATGTAAGAAGAGGATGCTGGGCGAATATTTTCAATGATTCACTACATCATACCCCAAGACACTTATGTAGTTGAACAATTCAGAACTAATTCATTCGTTCACACACACACACACACACACACACACACACACACACACACACACACACACACACACACACACACGTCAGGTATGTGAATGTGCAATCAACAGGTGCAAAGCAGAAACTTGGGTCTATTCATGGTTTCAGCTACAGTTTGAGACACAGATATCCATGTAGGTAAAGAAGTGGTATTACATAGCAACGGATCTACAATATTCCTGAGTTAAGGCAGCCGGAACAAAGGATTGACTAGTGATTCTGAACGTGACATTTTCTCTTTTTTTAGAAGACTACACCAACTTGATCTAACACGCTTGGTTCCAGCAAACCACGCCACTCCTCTGCGGAAGGTTTCTCAAGCCAATTGTTGGCTACATTGTTGGCTGGATATTAAGCACATGTGGGAAGTTCATTTAATTCGCAGTGCTGGGTGTTTGCCGGGCGCGTCGCGAGGCTCGCGGGCGCGCACACAGCAGCATGTGGTGCACGGTCCACAGCGAGGCATGGCTGATGCACGGGGGGGCTACGGCACACCCGTGGGGGGGGGGCACTTGTGTGCCAGGTGCCATAGTGCACATACTGGGTTGGGCCACCTTCACACGTGCCTCATCACACCTTGTACCACAAGTTGATTTAACTCCTGGGGTGGCGGGAATGTATAGGAGAGAGAAGAGAGACCGTCACGCCAAGAC
>JAWQFJ010002246.1:0-17500 GCA_034096865.1 Theodoxus fluviatilis
AATCAATTCGTTCGTCTCTCTCTCTCTCTCTCTCTCTCTCTCTCTCTCTCTCTCTCTCTCTCTCTCTGTCTCTCTCTGTCTCTGTCTCTCTCTGTCTCTCTTTGTGTCTCTCTGTGTGTGTGTGTCTCTGTCTGTCTCTGTCTGTCTGTCTGTCTGTCTCTCTCTCTCTGTGTCTCTCTCTCTCTGTCTCTGTCTCTCTCTGTGTCTGTGTCTCTCTCTCTGTGTGTGTCTCTCTCTCTCTCTCTCAAATGTGTTTAAAAAGATAACTATTAATCTTCATCCTTTTGAAGCTGTGCATAACCTTTTTTTTAAATGCACACATTATAAAAGGTCATTGAATAAGAAACAAATACTTGCTTCCATTCTTTTGCTCAGAGAAGTGACAGTTGTCACATTCCACTTCAGAATTGACGTGGAAGGATTGAGGCAAAAGGCCACGGAAAGAGTTAATTAGTTTATAACTTCAGCCACGTTAATGAACCCGTTACCTCACCTGTAACGTCCAGGGACCTGGTGTTCTTTACATGCTGCCTCGACTTCTTTTTCTTTTTTTTTCATGCTAGGACTGGTTCACTTGCACGATCTCCTACTCGCCATGTGGTCGACATCTCGCTAGATCTAGTAACGAAAACAAACTGATTCAGTGATCGCACGCACTGCTTTTCTTCAAAGAAATGAGGCTTGCGAAATGCATGTCTCTTACACGATCTCACACTCAGTGTCAAAACTCTAGAGGCAATGTGATGCGAAGTTGAAGACAACGTTTTTCGGCTCAGCTGTTTTCTGCTCATTCCGTTCTGTAAACTTTTCGGCAAGCCGCATGGGAGATAACTCTGATACTGAATTTACGAGATTGACACTGGAATCTGCGGTCGATTTTTAATATTTAATGAGCGATTTCAGCGAACTATTCATTTGACAAACAAATAGTATTGATAAATTGATACGTTTTCTTGCAACTGTTTCTTTGACTAGGCCTCAGTAATCCTAAACTTGATCGTTTTCAATTCGAATTGAACAGGAAAAATGGCGACCAGCGTTATCCAAAGAACCTCGCGACTGTTGACGTCACGTCCGAAGATGCCGAAAGCTCCCAAAGTCAGGGTCCCTATGTACGCGCCTTTGAGAAAAAATTTGCTCCCGGGACGGCTAATACTACTGGACTCGTCCGAGGAGAGGGGTGTGAGAAAGACAGCCGAGCTGGCCACAATGCCTGAACGACCTGCTTTTTTACGATGTTTTTTCGAATCTTCAGATTTTTTGTCATTCTGAATATGAAATCAAGGCAATTTCACAGCGGGTTAACCGACTAACATTGCTTGCCAATCAGATGCTGGCGCCCGCTAGCTTGTGTGGCCCGCCAGTTGGGCTCTGTCCTCGGACGAGTCCACTAGTGTGGCCCGTCTTTGGAAGCTTTATCTATTTCTTCGTAGTCACATAACGATGTCGTCATCTGCTGCTGTGGGTCCTTCTCCACTTGAAAAGATTAGAAAGAAAAAGGAAATCCGAACTGGACAGCAAAAGACTTCTGAATATCGACCGGTATTCTAAAACGGGGTGTGAGGGGAGACTGTGTGTTATTCCTAATGTCAGTGGTCAGCATTACAGGTGGGCAAACGGTTTCTCTTGTTCTCTTTTAGGTCGGAGCAGTGACCATGACAAAGACACAATTTTAGTTCTTGCATTTATCACTAGAGACAGTGCGGGAGGAGGAGGGGGAGGGGTAAAAATGAACCAGGGTCGGAAACAATACCTCTAGGCCACGTGTATTTACACAGAACCCTCGACAGAACACTGCTTTTGGGACTTGTCACCATTCGAGAACGCCGAAATCTTTTTTTTTGCGAATTGTAAGCGCGATAGTTCCTATGGAATCCGCATAAATGCCTGAGGTCTTTAGTCTTGATAGCGATCGTTACATTGGCCTTGCTATCACCAGCTATCCTTGAGAAAGAATGCTGTTAGTAGGACCAATCGGTCTCCTACCGTGTCTAATTTTCCTTTGAGGTCCGACCCCGTTATCCCACTTCTCCATCTGCTTTTGCAGGTTGAGCAGCTCTAAGATGAAGACTGCAGGATGTACATAGATGTAACATGAGTATGTAACATGAGTATGTAACATGAGTATGTAACATGAGTATGTAACATGAGTATGTAACATGAGTATGTAACATGAGTATGTAACAAGAGTATGTAACATGAGTATGTAACATGAGTATGTAACATGAGTATGTAACATGAGTATGTAACATGAGTATGTAACATGAGTATGTAACATGAGTATGTAACATGAGTATGTAACATGAGTATGTAACATGAGCTCAAGTGAAATAGAATTGCAAATTTTCGGTGTTAATGGTAACTGGTGTCATAAAAAACATAATAAGTATTATTGTGTGCTGGAAAACAAGCACTAATCATTCCGAATGGCAAACAAACTTAACTTAAAAAGTCTAACGTGGGATATTAGATTGTACTTAATAAGGGCTGAATAGCATTTATTTTGACAGCTTATCTGCCTGCCTGCCTGCCTGCCTGCCAACCTGCCTGCCTGCCTGCCAACCTGCCTGCCTGCCTGACAGGCTGCCTGTTTACCTGTCTGTTTACCTGCCTACCTGCCTCCCTGCCTGCCTGTCTGACTGGCTGCCTGTTTACCTGCCTGTTTGCTTGCCTGCCTGCCTGCCTGCCTGTCTGACTGGCTGCCTGCCTGCCTGCCTGCCTGATGCAAATCGAAAGCTGCCTCGCAGAAACCACCAAAGATCCGATCCGATATCTAAAGATCATCTTAAGCAGAAAGGAGATCTCAGGCCATCTGCTACGACTGCTGAACTGAGGAGACTTCAAAGAGCACCTGCAGGGTTGTGACCAGGTGAAGAAAGGCTGCAGGTCTCGAACTTTCTACACTTTCATGCTAGCATAAACTTTCTCGACCTACTTAACAATTAAAAGTCTCTGCAGCCTCGCAACTGAAAATATTTTTCTGAGATAAAGAAAACACGATCACTACTGATCTTGGCCCGTATTCACAACGGCGATTTATCTTTTTAACACTCGATTTATCCCCTAAGCCCGGGTTATCTTGATCGGTTAGATAAGGTACGTTCGTCAGAGGATCCTAGGTTGCGCTTTGCTATATATACTGGTTTCCAGCCAAGGGAGAGCGGAACAGGCAGTTGGAATCGTCTGAGTTTAGAGATAAATCGGGGTTAAAATAAATCGCCGATAAATCGCCGTTGTGAATACGGGCCCTTATCTTACTTTCCTCTCGTTTATCTATAGGCTTTGGATGAGGGTTTCTACTTCAGCTATGTAGTTTTTGTGCACTGGAGGACTGTGGGAAAAGTTTCTCTTTGGCGTTGTCCATCTGGTCACTGGATATTCATCCTAGCCTCTCCTCGGAGAGTGGCGTTTGTGGCTGACCCACCCATATAAACTCGTATCCAAGCTTCCGGGTGGTACCTCTCTTCAACAACAAAAAATTAAAAAAACAAATATATTACTGTTATCCTGTGATCAGTATTAACAACCGTGGGCTTTCCTGCTAAGGGGGAACTTATTACGTATGTGGGCATCTCTCAAGGGCAGGAAGCAGGTATGCGCTGCTTGGAGATGGGGAGATGTGAAGGCAGCACACTCACACACACACACACACACACACACACACACACACACACACACACACACTCACACACACACACACGTATATATACATACACATATACATACACATACACACACACATACACAGAGTCAACAGCAACAGTGGAGAGTTTATGATTTCACGCTGCTTAATTAACTTTCAGAAGGAACTGACAGCCTGAGGCGATGTGATCGTTGGAAGTGCATGATAGCTTTGAATGGGCCTGAAGGTCAGTTACGAGAAAACTGCCGTGATCCGATTATATCATTGTGTTGCAAAGTGTTAGACAATATTCCAACATAGTAGATTTACAAATATTCTTCTGCCACTTTCCACAATATCAAACAACTCCCACCCACCCAGCCTCTCCACTCCTCTAAAAACAACCCCCGCAAAAAAACAATAAACAAACAACACCCCCCAATCGCAGAGCACTACTGACACTCGTGCTTTACTAGAGCAAACCGGGATTGGTTGCCACAATGAAGCATCTCTGAGAGCGCTTGTGTGGAACGTGTGGACTCGACTCGTGTACAATGAGCTTACTTCCAGCAAAGAACTTGAGACAACAAGAAGCATCACTCTCGTATCTTGTATAGTAAAAAAAGCAGGGCGAGATTTTGCTTACGTTACATGTATTTTTTACGTCGCAGTCACTCACGAGTAATTTTTGCTTACTTCCCTTTAGTTTGGTTGGATCAATCATGAGCCTTTCTTGACAGTATTAACACTAGAGCAGTCACCATCAGTTTATTGTCAGATTGAGAGACTCACTGGCTCATAAAATCGGTAGCTAGAGCATAATCGCTCCAAGCATTGATTTCGCCTGCCATGGCGATCATCATGATCCAACCAAAAACAAGGGACGCAACTCACGCAAACCGCCGGCTAAATCTCGTCCTGCGTAAAATCGCGGAGTGACGCTTCTTGTTGTCTCAAGTTCTTTGCTTCCATAGAGGTGTCGCATGTACAAAGTCTTCGACACATGGTGTAAACCTATTGATTACCCCATGGCCACTCCCGTCCGTTGCGAAACGGGGCATGACAGATGGAGAGATCCTGGAGGATCCTCGTTGGGAGATATTGTGCACGCGACACCCCGATGCTTGCGTTGTGCAGCAACTCGGTGATTACTTTTCGGGTGTGGTGATGTTACAGCAGATGTGCACTTGTCAACCGTAGTCGTGCCTTGCTCGCTGCGATAGCGAGGGTGATAGGTCCGAGATGCCTTTTAGCTTTAAAAGCTGCATCAAATCTCCCCTGAATGTAGATTGGTCTCCCCCAAACTGTGTCATACGAAAAACTGACATCATTAAGGTAAGTAATACGTTCACCTGTTTCCTTTTTGTGGCGCCAACTGCTTGTTTGCGAACGAAGCTTTGTCCATTTGAATCAAAACAACCAACAGAAGTTTGTTCTTGATATAATAGTACTTTTAAAAACATAACATAAATCTATTCAGACCTTTCGGGGACATGACTCATTTTTGTACCCTTCAAATGTTCATCCTCATCGCATAATAAACAAAACAGGCGTATATACAAATATTTCTGAAAGAGTTCAAAGACGATGAATTAAAGAAACCGCAGTATCATCGGTAAAATAATGACAACTTCCACGTCTGTTTGCATCGAAGAAGTTCAGGCTGTCCTTCATTTGAGTCGTGGAATGATACTGAAACGAACAAACGAAAAACTGAGATCAGTGGTCACAAGTTCTCACAAAACTACCCCAGGATGTGGGACAGATTGAGGCATGTGTGTGTGTGTGTATGTGTATGTGTGTATGTATGTGCGTGTGTGTGTGTGTGTGTGTGTGTATGCGCGCGCGCGTAATTTCTAACATCGGAAGTAATAACTTTGATATGAATTGCTTTTGTTAACGAAAGGTTTGCTTTGAGGGAACAGCCGCAGGATACCAGATGAAGATGTCGAGATTCCTCCCTCCGTGCCCTCTGCTGATGATATTCTGGCTGATATTGCTCTGGCTGATGGTGGCTGCTGAAGAGGCGGACAAGCGCTGGGCGAATGCCTACGACCGACCTTTCATTTACCAGTGTCCCAAAGGCCAAGCTCTCGGCTCTATTCACAGCGTCCACGACAATGGTCCCGAGGATCGAATCTGGGACCTCGCTTGCCAGTCTGTTCCTGGTGTTCATGACTGCAGGATTTCTGGTAGGGAAGGAACTTCCCCAGTAGGCTTCCATTGGTTTGGGGTGTAATGTTACTTCACCACTGACATGGTGGTTAGACTGGGCTTCCGCTTGCCTACAACACAAGCAGATAGTACGAGCGCATCTACTGCTGTCGATGATATTTACATTACTTGGAGCTTTTTGACTCACATGCGAAGCAAAAGTGAGTCTATGTACTGAGCCGTGTCGTCCGTCCGTCCGTCCGTCCGTCCGTCCGTCCGGGCGGGCGTCCGTCCGTCCGTCCGTAAAAAACTTAAACGTTGGATTTTTCTCGGAGACTATTAAGTCTATCAACACCAAATGTGGCATGATGGTGTATGATGACAAGGCCTCAAAAAACATACATAGTGACTTGACCTTGCTTCAAGGTCAAGGTCACAGGAGCCATAAATGTGGTCTCAAAAACAGTCATTTTTCATATTTTCCCAATTTTCTCCCACGTTATTGAGAATGGCGACCTCAGCTACAAGTGATATATAGGTCAAAGCAAGCCCTATCTATTGATACCAGTTTGGTTGACCTTGCTTCAAGGTCAAGGTCACAGGAGCTCTTCAAAGTTGGATCGTATACATATTTTGAAGTGACCTTGACCCTGAACTATGGAAGATAACTGTTTCAAACTTAATAATTATGTGGGGCACATGTTATACTTTCATCATGAGACACATTTGGTCACATATCATCAAGGTCAAGGTCACTTTGACCCTTATGAAATGTGACCAAAATGGGGTAGTGAACCACTAAAAGTGACCATATCTCATGGTAGAAAGTGCCAATAAGCACCATTGTGCTTCCTATGTCTTGAATTAACAGCTTTGTGTTGCATGACCTTGGATGACCTTGACCTTGGGTCAAGGTCACATGTATTTTGGTAGGAAAAATGTGTAAAGCATTTCTTAGTGTATGATGTCATTGGTAGGTTTAGTTGTTTGATCTTGACCTTGAAGGTCACCTGAAGGTCAAGGTCATATAAAGGTCAAGGTCAAGCATGTGAGTCGTATGGGCTTTGCCCTTCTTGTCTTAAGTGTGTGTGTGTGTGTGTGTGTAAATGTTGTGTGAATAATTTTGTCAAACTGAAGCCATAAGTTCCACATCACATTTACACTGATGTTTAAATCTCTAAGCGCTCGAACACCCAAACCTCGCATCAAGATAATTGTATCATGCATGTGACAACATTACGTCATCCATTATGAAAATTCACTGATAGCTGTAGCCGTCGTCGTCGTTGTATACGAGGTGTTTGTTGTGCCACGTTGTTGCAGTTATAATTGGTTGTTGTTGTTATTGTTGTTTCCGTCGATACTGTTATCGACAAAAAGTATATTAATTCTTTGTTTGTAATGTTATGGATAGGTCCTGCCAATAACTACGACACTGTGATGGACTTTAGCTGCGGGGCAAGTGAAGTTATCGGTGGCATGGCAGGAGCTCATGACAACGGACCAGAAGATCGGATATATTTTTTCTTCTGCTGCAAAACCGACGGTAAATTAGAAGTCGTTGTAAAAGTTTGTTCTAATTGGTCGAAGCTTCAGTCTTCGTCCCCAAAGTTTCCACGTCGCGGACAGTTTTGTTCTGATGGTTTGCCATGTGTCCGAATTTATAAGCAGACTTTTGGTGATTGTGTTCTTCTAAATTCAATGTGTACTTCCACAGTTTAGACCGGAGTTGCGTCCTTATTGGTCATACAATCTCACTCTCTCGTTTGGAAGTCGCGGAAACTCCAGGCTGTTATTTCTATCATCGACTCCACTTCGGCCAATTCGTATGCAGCAGGCGCCGAAACAAGATCGCTAAGTGCACTGAGCGTACTACGCTCAAATAGAATTCACCTTTTCGGAGGTTTTCAACCAACTAATAATAATATACTTGCTTTAGGCTTCTCCAAGTCAAGGCGGACAAGTTTGTGGTCGAGTTTTAGTGACTATTTTGGTTTTTAATAGTTGGACGAAAGCCAGACCAAGATCTCAAAGTAACAAAATCATACGCAACACGGTGGCGATAGGAGATGAATGCAACGAACTTAGAATATTGCCACTGCTGTCGCTGCTTTTGTGGCCGCTGTTGTTTAATAGTTTGATGAAAGCCAGACCAAGATCTCCTATTGCAACTGCTGTTGCTGTTGTTGTGGTCGCTGTTGCTGAAAGACAAGTGCAAAACAGATGGCGCAGGGCCTTAAGTCGACCTTTGGGGCACGCAGGCTGAAAGTAGTGGCTCCCACACCGCGCGTCCCGTAGGCCCCACGGCATCGTATCTCTCCCCCCCCCCCCTCCCCCCCTCCTCCAAGTCGATCAACTTGTCTGTTTTCTCATACATGATTACGACGTTCACTTCATCCGTCGGCTTCGTAACGTGCAGAAATGCTCTTCTGAGCACGGACTCGTACTGAATGAACAGTACGTTAGTTTGGATACGAATTGCCGTTTTCTCGCTGTTGCGATCTTTCTTTGACCACAACAAAACTGCAAAGATCTCGCGCGAGAGAACATTCTCATGGTATGGTATACCACGATTCTTAGTCCTCGCTAATTTTTTGCAACGGCTTTGCCAAGTCTTGCTTAGAAATAGAATACTCTGCCCAAGTCTTAATTGAGCTTTGCCATAGTCTCGGCCACTTCTCAGCTAAGTCAGTTCAAAAATCGCGTTGATGCTTTGAGAAGGAAGAATGAAATGCTTTTGTATGATGTTAGCTTAGAGCACTGTATTTGCTTAGAGGCAGAGTTGTGTATCATTCCAAACAACCCCGCTCTACGCAATTAGTTTGTTCCTTTGCCTCGTCATCACGAAACACAAGATACTTACAAAGGATTCTGGAAGAAATTAGATATCGCACATTTTTGCCTTATAACCATTTGCAGGATCCCGAATGTACTCATTACAGTTGACCTACCGATACGATACGTAGGAAATCCAGGCTGAACTGAACACCTGTTTTTAAATGAACCAATCAACTTACAGTCCGTCTGACCGGCTGCTTCTGGACCCCAGACCTGAACAACTTTGATGGCCCCGTGTATTACAAGCTGCACCCGAAGCAGGTGTTCCAAGGCTTCTACAGCCGCCACCACAACGGCGCCGAGTAAGTCACCAGTACTTGCACTTCGTCAGCGTGCCCAGCGTGTCAACAGTTGTGACCTTGTATGTGAAACAAGGCTTAGATCGACAAAAACAGTTTTCGAGCAAACACTTAAACAAGTCTTCCGTGCATAATGGCTTTCTTGAGCTTTATAGTTTACTTCGTAAAAAAAGATTTCCTCTATTAGCACTCTGTTTTTTTCTCTGGAATATACATTAATGGATAAATAATATTCTGGCTGAAATAGATCCTTTTGTCATTTTTCCTATTAAAACCTAGTTTTCTCTTGCGCAGTCACAACTGCGTCGCAAAAAGCACCGACAGGTCAGTTGTACTTCCCAGAGAACACTTGGCATGGCGGGTCAATTTTGCAATGATGCCGTCACCTTTGATAGCTGCTTCTCTGTCTTACCGGACTGTTTCTTCGAGTCCTTTCAGGTTTTGATTGCACAGAAATGTACTTATCATACGGAATGTCAATATTTCAACGGCAGTGAATTTTCACGGTCAGATAATTCTCGTTCTGTTGGATCTAGTTCACTTCTGTGCATTTCCTACAACAGTTTCAGCGGATTATCGCAAACATTAAGCTGCTCAGCCAAATTTTTTAAAGCTTACCAGTTTAGATCCTTTGAGGGAATGTCCTAACTCTGAACATTAGAGAATTTGGATAAAATACACTCTTCAAGAGATTACCAACGTGCGTTGCTTATTTAATCCAGTAGCACAGCCTAAATTACAATTTATAGACGCACTTACCATTCTCAACTTATTCCAGTTACCACACTTCCCTCCTGAGTTCGAAATAAAGAAATGACTGGCTAACTGGAAAAACACATTCACAATATAGGCGTAACATTTCATGTTGTTTTGCAAGCAAAAATGAAAGAATAACGAAAGTTCGGTTCCAAAATATGTCGACACTCCGAGGCCAAGCTCTGTATCTGACGAGTGTTTTAAGGACCCAAGGCCTCTAATAGTAAAATTTCTGCTTGCAGTGGTTTATATCTCCAAGAGCAGTGAACACGCTAAGGCAAAGGTATTGTTTTATATAGTGCCTTGTCGCCCAGGCCGCTTTACACTCGACCTTCTTATAATTAGGCCACTTGACGACACTGGCACTTGACGACAAACACAGAGACAGAGCGACAAGGCGCCCACAGTCAGGTGCCAGCACCAACTCCACTTCCTAGGGAGTGTTCCGACCCGATGCTGGCTCCGTGCTGCATACAATGGTAAATTGCGCTACAATGTGCCAACATTGCCCTCGCAGGTACCCAGTTTTCCTCTTGGATGGGCAAAAGCAACACAAGTTGAGCACAATGTCAAATGCCCGTGAGTCCGTCTGTTCTCCGCGGATTTTTCAGCTCTGCATTTCTTAATGTGAACATATGGCTACAGCCATGATAAACTAAAGACGCTGCCCTAAAATTCCAGCATTTCTGATAACTTCTTTGTGCATGAAATATGTTTCTAGATTACTTCATAACGCTACAATATTTTATCCTTTTTCTTTTTTTCAGAGATCGAGTCTGGCGCGTTCGAGTCTGCAACTTAGAAAAGTCGAGTTAAATTCGGCTCTTTGCTGTTTTGCGAACAAGCTAGAGAAATAAAAATCAATATTTCTCGTTTGAGTTTTGTTTGTCTTTGTTTTGTGAGTTCATGTTTCGTTTTTCAAAGTAGGCACACGGTGTTTCTACTTCGAAAGAAAGTTCTAGCTAGGCGCATCTTCAGGAGAAACCCATCTAAACTTGTCCAGAAACAGTTGTGGACTCGAAGGAAACCGAGTCCATCAGGAAAAAAGAAACAACAAAAACAACAAACACACGCACACACACAAACACACACACAAACAAACACACACACAAACACACACACACACACACACAACGTTCTGGTTACGATAAACATTGCCAAAAGGACAGTGTAGGTAGGTAAGTCTAACTTTCTATTTAGTTATTAAGGAAGCCAGATTGAGACTGTGCACACGTGTGTGTGCGTGTGTGTGTGTGAGTGTGTGTGTGTGTGTGTGTGTGTGTGTGCGTGCGTGCGTGCGAATATATGTGTTTGATTTAAGTAATATGCATACATTTCTCTTTCCTCCCCCGAAAAAATACTTAAATAGTGCTCACGGAAAAGGTGGGACAGCACGCAGTTAGTCGTTTACCTTCGATTTCCTAAACTTTTTTTCTTCCTCTTTTTCCTCTCCATTCGAAAAAAAGTATTGGCTTGGCAAGGGGGACAAAGGGTTAGTCGGGTTACCTTCATCACAGTTATTTGTGGAACACATACTTTCTCTTCAGCGTGGCAGGCCAATGGGCGCTTTGGCGTAGAAAGGATACAACATAATGTCGGTCTTGTTTATCCACTTTTACCACGACTTTGGCACACTTTATCAAGGTACAGTTAGGGAGGACCGTGAACAGACTGCATTCAAATATCGAGGCTTCAAGGCACATAGTCAAAGTGCTCCCCCCCCCCTCCCCCCCCGCTATGTAAGACTAAGACGAGTCCATTACTGAGACTTGTCTGTGGAATGTTTTAACATAAAAGTTGGTAAAAATGAAAAACTATCGGGGAAAAAGAGATAAACCTGTATTCAAAATAGTTTTTAAACCGTTTAAAAAGCAGTGAAAAGCTGACACCAAAAAGTTATCGTATTTTTGTTTGTTGATATGTTTGTTTTTTGTTTGGTTTATCCCTTTATGTTGATTTCCAGAAAATACAGACATTGATGTAGCCTCTGCATAAATATGTGTGACTTATTGGAGTAAATTTGGTAGTGGGATTGGCATTACTCTTGAAAAAAGTCAGCACACTCACAAAAATACCATTTCATAGCAAAAGAAACTAAGCAAATTATTATTTAAGCCCCCCCCCCCCCCCCCCCCCCCAAGCGTAGTCTTAGTGTGCAGAGTACAACCCCCTGACTATGCATACATGACTCGGGTTGGTGCGGCTTAAGTGCAACGTGTACACGTGCAAGTCCTCTAAGTGATCGAGTCCTCTGAATTTCGAGGGTGAAGCTCTGCGTTTGAAGATGAGAGAGAAGACTTGTCAGTTGCTGACTTTGCCTTGAACTCAGTCAACCAAGAAGTTTGGCGATACGTCGTAGTGGAGGCAAGCTTTCGGAGCCAAGCTTCATCTTCAGGCCTAGTGGTTAGTTCTGGCGTGGGGCGGGCTAATAAAGGGATCTTGAGGCGTCACTCATCGTGATTACCGCTGGAGTCACGTGCAACTTCTTCCGTACTGACTCAGCCCTGCGCGTGACTCCAGGGGTAGTCACAACGAGCGGCGCCTTCTTCTTCTTCTTCCTCTTCCTCCTCCTCTTCTTCTTTCTTCTTCTTCTTCTTCTTCTTCTTCTTCTTCTTCTTCTCGTTCGCAGTACCAATACTGTCAATCCGGTATGGGTAATGAATGTCGTCGTTTTCTCCAACTCGTCGCGGCTGCCATATAGTTTGGTCTGCAGGGGAGTTGGTGACGGCCACACTTCCCTCCTTTCTTCTTCAAGAAAGGGACAGGTCTGGAGTATGTGTTCTGCTGTTTGGTCTTCCAGATCACATGCGCATGTTGGTGATGGTGCCAGCCTGTACTTTCGGTTCATGCCTGTTGTGGCCGGTGCGCAGCCTGATAAGGCTGCTCTCTGGACATCAAGTGGTATTCGTCTCTGTTTGTCCTCGGCCTCATCAATGCCTTGATGATGGTCTTTCGCTCACTATAGCTGACGCTATTTTCAAGTTGTTCTTCCTGGGCTCCTTCTTTCGCCAGCTCGTCTGCCCTTTCGTTTCCTGGAATCCCACAGTGGGCTGGTATCCACTGGAGAACAACACTTCTGGTTTGTCCGACCCTCTGAAATGTTTTGGTCAACTGGGAGAGTTTTCCTTTTTCTAGGGCCTGGAGGACTGATAGGGCGTCTGAGAGAAAGACTACTTGGTAGCATGGGTCTGGAGAATCCTGTACCATGGAGGCCGCCTGCATGAGTGCTGCCGCTTCTGCCCTGTAGTTCGTGCAGTGCCTGCCTGTAGCAACACTGGCTGTGGCTGTATGTCCCCCAGGGAACTGAATCAGGATGCCAGCACCTCCATTGGATACGGCGTTTGTTGCTGATCCATCAGTGTAAGCGTGGATCCACGCCTCCTGTGGGTACTGTTGGTCGATCATGGCTAGGGTAAGTGCCCGCCGAGCAATGTCAACCTGTCTGTCTCCTGAGGCAACATGTGGAACACTGGTGCAGACCTGGATGTCTGTTTTGCCCGTTGTCCAGGGGTTTTTCTCTTCCCCGATGATCAGCGGGAGAGTGTTCTGGGGGAGGACTTCCTTGTATTGTCGAGAGAGCCTCTTGCTCTCATGGACAAAGCTGCTCCGTTTGAGCCGATTCTTTGTGAGGTTGCTCAGTCTCTGCTTCATGGGGTGGTCGGGTAAGCACTTGAGCTTCTCAGCCTCTACCATAGCCTTGGCTTCTCTCCTCTGGCTGAGAGGCTGGATTGCTGTAAGCTTCTCCATTTCTTTGATGGGCGTGGATTTCATTGCACCAGTGATCAGTCGGAGAGCCTGATTTTGCACTCGGTCGAGGGTCTGTAGGTTCGACTTGGCTGAGGTTGACCACGCTGTGGAGCCGTATTCGAGGTGGGGCCTGACTGTTCCCTGGTATACTGTCTTCAGTATCCTCTCGTACGCTCCCCATGTGGTGCCTGCCAGCTTCCTGAGTATGGCCAGCTTGCGCCTGGCCTTCGTCTCAGCCTGTGCAAGGTGTGGTTTCCAGGTCTGACGTCTGTCAAAGGTGACTCCAAGGTAGGTTGCTTCTTTATCCTCTCTCAGAGGAGTGCCACCAATCCTAACGGTACAAGCTTTCTGCTTTGGCGACAGAGTGAAGAGGGTCGTGGAGGATTTCTCCTTGTTGATGGAGACACACTAGTCATCTGCCCATGCGCTCAGCCTGTTAGCCGCTAACTGCATTCTGTAGGTGGCCGCGCTTGCGTGCTCCTCCTTGCACCAGATCACAAGGTCGTCTGCATAGAGGGCAGCTTTGATCCCCTTGGGCATTTCAGTCACCAGGTCGTCGATAAAGAGAAGGAAGAGCGTGGGGGAGAGGACTCCGCCTTGAGGGACGCCGTGACGAAGGAGGAATTTCTTGCTTTTGGTCTGGTTGACATTGACTCTCGCCCTGCGGTTGTAGAGGTAGGAACGTATCCACTGGTACATGTTGCTGGACACGCCTTTCTTGAGCAGTTTGACAGGCAGCCCGTCTTTCCAAACTTTGTAAAATGCCTTCTGAAGATCTATCCAGGTGATGAGAACCATCTTCTGTTCCTGGAAGGCATCTTCAACTTCTTGCGCCAGGTAGGTGACCTGATCTTCGGTGCTACGGTATTGTCGGAAGCCGGCTTGTTCAGGAGCGAGGAGGTTCCTGGATTCCAGGTACCACCTGAGGCGCTCGTTTACAATTCTCTCTAAGGTCTTCACAACACAGCTGGTGAGGCTGATTGGGCGGTAGCTGGTTGCCTTCTTTGGGTCCTTCCCTTTCTTCAGGATGAGGATCATGATCGCTTCTCGCCAGGGTTGTGGTAGCGAGCCTTCTTGCCAGCTTCTGTTGAAGACCTCGAGTAGCTTGTTCTCTGCTGCACTACCAAGGTGGGTTAGCATCTCGTTGGTGATGCCGTCTGGTCCAGGAGAACTCTTCGTCTTCAACTTTTTCAGAGCTGAGTGCAGCTCGTTGAGTGTAAGTGGTTGATTCATGGCTTCCACTGTCACTCTCTTCGCAGGTCTCTCTCTCTCTGCTCTCTTCTTGCTTCTCTCTGCTTCTCAAATCTAACGTGGAGGTTGCTCTCAGCTGCATATCTTTCAGCAAATTCGTTGGCAGCATGCTTTCCAGTTAGCACCTTTTCGTTTTCTTCCAACGTGATCTTTCCTATGCTGGTGTTCTCACCATTCAACTGCCTTGTAAGGTTCCAGAGCTTCCTGCCATCCTTCTCAAGGTTCAGGGAGCTTGTTTTCTCTTCCCAGCTCCTGCGTCTTGCCTGTAGCTTCATCTTGAGAAATCTGGCTTTGGCTTCCTGGAGTCGGTTGTTGTTTTCCAGTGACGGGTTGACTTCTGCCTCCCTTCTGGCATTGGCCAGATCATCATCCAGTTCCTGCAGTTCATTGCTCCAGTATGGCTTATAGTCTTTTCTGGCACCCCTCGGGACGGACTCCTGCGCTGCTCTGAGTATGCTCTTGTTGTAGTCCTTCACCACCATGTTGATATCTCGACCCTCGACTCTGATGTCTTTGGTGAGTTCGCTGGTGCGGTGTCTAAAGAGGAACCAGTTCGCTTTTTTGTAGTTCCACCGTGGGAGGGAAGCTTCAGCGCAGGACTCCATGCCCAGGGTCAAATAGACAGGCTGATGGTCACTTCCACCCAGCTGTTCTCCGACCTCTCTGCTGGCTTGCTTATGCACATCTTCCGTGCAGAAGGCTAGGTCAGGAGTTGATGTAGTGTGCCATCTTTTGGAGTAGAACGTGGGACAGTGGAAGGGGCTGTGTAACAGAATGAGACCGTTGTCGTCCTGCCAGTTCTCCACCTCTTCTCCTCTCCGATCCAAGTGGTCGTATCCCCAACTCTGCGAGTGGCTGTTGAAATCGCCCACCACAATGAAGTTGGAGGCCTTCGCGGGAATCGAATCAAGGGTGAGGGGTCCATCGCTGGGACAGTAAAGATTGATGAGATGAAATTCTGCTGTCTTCGTCTGGACACGGATCACTTGGTATTCGGAGTCCTCCATATGCGTAGCAAGCAAACAGGCGTTGATGTTATTCCTGATCAAGGTCAGGATTCCTCCTTTGCTTCGGTCTGTTCTGTCGGACCTGAAGCACTGGTAGCCTCTCACCTTGAAAGACTTTTGAGGTGTTAAGTGCATCTCCTGAATACAGCAGATATTGATGTTTTTCTTATGCAGGATATGCTCCAACTCTGTCTTCTTGTTCAGGATGCTTTCAGCATTCCAGTGCATGACCTGAAAAGGTCGCTGCTGACTGGGTTTCTTCCCGGTTGTAGTGCCGCCAGTAACTCTCCTCCCGCGTCCCCTGGTGTGTGGAGACGGACGGGAGGGACCTCCAGTCGCTGGGGCTGGGTCCCTTCGAGGCAGGGGACCCGACGCTGCTCCACCCTGGAGGGTCCTCAATGGGCGAGCGCCATTCTTTTCCATATCATTTGGCCGTATAGTCATTTTGCGTATGGTGCGTGGAGCCGTGGTTTACTAGAATGCGCCTTGCGACCCGGTTCCTTCGTCTTCAGCATTCGAGGTTTCTGTCGGGGTTACCTCACCCTTAGCTCCTGGTATAAGACCTGCCCTGGAAGCACAGGGGGCTGAGCTTTAAGTGGCCCATGATCGCTTGATGAACCCGCCGTTGGACGTATGGGGTATTTTGGTGGGAGTAGCAGTGTCACCTGCTACACGCCCGTCCTGGTAGGAACACCGCCAGTTTGGCTCGCGACTGCTTGCGCAGCTAACCTCCATATCTGAAGGCCACTCCCCTATCCGCCACCCGGGGACGCGCTCAGTTATGGGATGGTCGCCCCACCGAAAATCCCAAGCTAGGTAAGGAAGTTCAGCGTCCGAGGAGCAGCGCCTCAAGACCACTTTGTCAGCCTGCCCCACGCCAGTCACTAACCACGAGGCCTGAAGAAGGAGCTTGCTTCCGAAAGCTTGGCTTGACTACGAAGTACTGCCAGACTTATGTGGTCACCCTCCTCTTGTTGTTCAAGAATTATAGTCTGACATCGCCCCTCACCTCCTTGTTTGAACTCAGTCTGTAAAGTGACAAGTGAAGAAATACTAATGTTTTCGCAAGTGACTACAGCAATGTCGACTTTGCTAGTAGAGTGCAAGCTAATTGTCAAGAACATTTGAAAGGAGACGGCTGTGACTTCAACGTAACAAAGAAAAGTAGAACTCCACTTTGTTTGCTCATGAAATTTTTTATAACCAGGCCCAATAAGCGTCTTTAAAGCATTGACAACATGTCAATACTAATCCCACTCCTTAATCTACGGTTGCGGCACACAAACATAAGAAAAACGAATGACCAACATTCATTCCCTGAGGAATGGAAGAAATAAAACCTGCACGCATCAGTTTCAAAAGGCAATCATCAAATCATCTCCCAAAAACAAAGGAGAAGCTTTTTCATTCATCAGTATTTTTCACAGCAAACAAACTACGAGCTTCTTCGGAATGACGTCACGAAGGCGGAATGGCGACGGTTTGCAGTGGCGGACCAACCGGCTTGTAGATGACGTCACTGGGATACCGGAAGGCCTGGGGACCCACCACTTCCAGAGCGCGTGGACTGCGCATGAGCAGCGGGGCTCCCAGAGCCAGGACAGCCACTCGCAGTCCGAAGCGGACCTCCTCCGTGTGGATGGGATAGCCCGTGTCCGAGTCCACCATCACCACCAGGTCTGGCACACAGGCCAGCACCTCACCTGTGACGGGCGTCTGTCCACCGTCTGCAAGGTCCAGAAGAAGAAGAAGAAGAAGATGACGATTTACAGTGAAATCATCCTGTGGCGTGCTAAGCTGGTCGCGACCTGAGCTGGCTTTTCCAG
>JAWQFJ010002246.1:22500-30000 GCA_034096865.1 Theodoxus fluviatilis
CTACCCTACGCCACCATATCCTACCCTATCCTGCCCTACCCTACCATACGCTGCCCTACCCTACCCTGCCCCACCCTACCCTACCCTGCCCTACCCTACCCTGCCCTACCCTATCCCACTCTACCCTGCCCTACCCTGCCTCACTCTACCCTACCCTACTCTATCCTATCCTACCCCACCCTACCCTACCCTACCCTATCTTACTCTACTCTGCCCTACCCTACCCTGCCCTACCCTACCCTGCCCTACCCTACCCTGCCCTACCCTATCCCACTCTACCCTGCCCAGCCCTGCCTCACTCTACCCTACCCCACTCTATCCTATCCTACCCCACCCTACCCTACCCTACTCTACCCTTCCCTACCCTACCCTACCCTACCCTTCCCTACCCTACCCCACCCTACCCTACCCCTCCGCACTCTACCCTACCCTATCCTATCTTACTCTACTCTGCCCTACCCTACCCTACTCTACCCTACCCTACCCTACCAAACCCTACCCTACCCTACTCTACCCTTCCCTACCCTAGCCTCCCCTACCCTACCCAACCCTACCCTACCCCTCCGCACTCTACCCTACCCTACCCTATCTTACTCTACTCTGCCCTACCCTACCCTACCCTACCCTACCCTACCCTACCCTACCCTACCCTATCTTACTCTACTCTGCCCTACCCTACCCTACCCTGCCCTACGCTACCCACCCTGCCCTACCCTACCCTTTCCTACCCTACCCCACCCTACCCTACCCCTCCGCACTCTACCCTACCCTACCCTACCCTATCTTACTCTACTCTGCCCTACCTTACCCTACCCTACCCTACCCTACCCTACCCCACCCTACCCCTCCGCACTCTACCCTACCCTACCCTATCTTACTCTACTCTGCCCTACCCTACCCTACCCTACCGTACCCTACCCTACCCTACCCTTCCCTACCCTACCCCACCCTACCCCTCCGCACTCTACCCTACCCTACCCTACCCTATCTTACTCTACTCTGCCCTACCCTACCCTACCCTGCCCTACCCTACCCTACCCTACCCTACCCTACCCTATCTTACTCTACTCTGCCCTACCCTACCCTACCCTACCCTGCCCTACCCTACCCTATCTTACTCTACTCTTCCCTACCCTACCGTACACTGCCCTACCCTACCCTACCCTATCTTACTCTACTCTGCCCTACCCTACCCTACCCTGCCCTACCCTACCCTACCCTATCTTACTCTACTCTTCCCTACCCTACCGTACACTGCCCTACCCTACCCTACCCTGCCCTACCCTACCGTTCGCTGCCTTACCCTACCCTACCCTACCCTACCCTACCCTACCCAACCCTACCATACCTTACCCTACCCTACCCTACCCTACCCAACCCTACCCTACCTTACCCTACCCTACTCTACCCCACCCTACCCTACCCTACCCTACCCTACCATACCTTACCCTACCCTACCCTACTCTACCCTACCCTACCCTACCCTACCCTACCCTTCCCTACCCTACTCTACCCTGCCCCTGTCTTTTCCTTTCCAGTTCTATCCAGTCTTTTCCTTTCCAGATTGACTACATAATTGGGATGGGCAGTTTGTGATGGAAGTTCTGCGATAGTTCGTGATATGTTGATACAGTGTAAGGTATGAAAAATCTCACGAGATCTCGCGAGGCGCGTGACTTATCCAGAAGAAACAAACACTGTACGGAGGTGTATATCGACACATTTCCTTCAAATGTCTGGCGCCTATACATCATGCTCCGCAATAAGTTCTTTTGAATTGCCACGTCTCTCTGCGGTGCAGGACTTACAAAACACAGAGCTCACGTCATCGCTTTGCTTCTTGCAATGAAAGCGCTGGGATGAGAGCGAAATATACAACACCTGGTGACATATGCCACTGCCGACCGTTATGATATAGAGGAAGATACTACACGGCTGTATCTGTCATCGAGAGTGTGACCCTGACAACTGGTTTCCAACTAAATACACCTACAAGCTGTAATCATACACAACAGGGAATGATTTACAGGTGGACTGGCAGAGCACAAACGTGGCTTATTCCCAAGAGAGTGTCGGAACAATGTAAAACTACGGAGGGGAAGGAGCAAGCGTCAGGAGGTGGTAAAGTGGGATGACTCAGATATTCTTAGCCGCGAGAGATTTTGAAGAGCGGGTAATAAGGGATTAACCACAGTTTACATAACGTAACCACAAAACTCCGCGAAACAGAAAGGACCTACATGTGTGCACTGTAACAAAACATTTCAAATCTTAAGATAAATTTCACAACCCAGTTGGCGTTGTCCCTATAGTCAGTAAAAGCTTGGTACCGAAGTGCATTTGACAAGTTTATTGTTCTTTGTACTGCAATGAAAATCTGTAGTTCTGAGCGCAGCAAAAGCTGGATCTTGGCGTGTCTTTCATAAATGTTTGGTTCCCTTTACTGCAACGGAACTCTGGAAGAGAACCGGAAGCTGAGGACTGACACACCTTTGACAAGTATGGTGTTTTTCTTTTCTGCCACGAAAACCTGCACATGCAAGGAAAGATGAGATGCTGACGCTTTAAGTGAATGTGCTGTCCTCGGCAACACAAGGGAAGATGAGATGCTGACGCTTAAAGTGAATGTGCTGTCCTCGGCAACACATGGAAAGATGAGATGCTGACGCTTTAAGTGAATGTGCTGTCCTCGGCAACACAAGGAAAGATGAGATGGTGACGCTTTAAGTGAATGTGCTGTCCTCGGCAACACAAGGAAAGATGAGATGGTGACGCTTTAAGTGAATGTGCTGTCCTCGGCAACACAAGGAAAGATGAGATGCTGACGCTTTAAGTGAATGTGCTGTCCTCGGCAACACAAGGAAAGATGAGATGCTGACGCTTTAAGTGAAGGTGCTGTCCTCGGCAACACAAGGAAAGATGAGATGCTGACCGTGAATGTGCTGTCCTCGGCAACACAAGGAAACATGAGATGCTGACCGTGAATGTGCTGTCCTCGGCAACACAAGGAAAGATGAGATGGTGACGCTTTAAGTGAATGTGCTGTCCTCGGCAACACAAGGAAAGATGAGATGGTGACGCTTTAAGTGAATGTGCTGTCCTCGGTAACACAAGGAAAGATGAGATGGTGACGCTTTAAGTGAATGTGCTGTCCTCGGCAACACAAGGAAAGATGAGATGGTGACGCTTTAAGTGAATGTGCTGTCCTCGGCAACACAAGGAAAGATGAGATGGTGACGCTTTAAGTGAATGTGCTGTCCTCGGCAACACAAGGAAAGATGAGATGCTGACGCTTTAAGTGAATGTGCTGTCCTCGGCAACACAAGGAAAACCAGTGTGGACTGTCACTGACCGACAGACGTGTTGCGGAGGTGGACCTCCACCATCCTGGCCGTGGATGACGTCAGCAGCACGTCCTGGCGTCCGGTGTCGTCAGTCATGCACACTGGGTACGGGGTGACGCCCTCAATGATTGGTCCAAACATCTGCGATACACCAATGGTGCAAGATGAGCCCATAAGTCACCTGCAATGCGTCTAAACATTTGCAACACAACGAATATATTGGGGATTTAGAGGTCCAATATTATTTGCCCAAACATCTGCAATACACAAATGGTACAAGATGAGATAATAAGTCAAGTGTATTGCATCCCAACATTTGCAACATGACGAAGATATGAGGGTTTTCTGTAATTGCCCAAATATATACAACACACCAATGGTATAAGATAAGCTCTTAACTCATGTGCGATGTGTCCGAACATTTGCAACAAACCGAAGACAATAATCTTGAAGGTCCAGTATAACAAACCCGAATATCTGGACTACACTCAGGACAATTACAACCCACAGAAACCCAGTACAAAAGGCCCAACATGGGACAGACTTCCAATGATGGGCCACACTAATGGACTCGTCCGAGGAGAGGGGTGCGGGAAAGACAGCGAGAATAACGCGTCACACAAGCTGACGGACCACAGCATCTCATTGGCTGCATTCAAAATGGGCGTTCATGCTGGAGACACGGGCCTCGCTGCCTTGCCGACCGCGACAAGTAATTATGCTTATCGTGACCCAATTTGGTTAAAAGCGCCTTTTGTGCACCATTTTGTCGATTCCTCACACTTTCGTCTAAACTGCATGCAGTGACTCCTGCACATAATAACAACCGAATTATTACTTCCTCGATCGCTGACTCGTGCACATCCGCAACATTATCGATGTTGGTCGTTTAATTCAGAGTGACTCCCACACAAATTGACAACCAAATTATCACGTGCTTCTGTCGCTGTCTCGTGCACATCCACTACGCTGGGGATACGAATTGGGAAGGATATCGCGGCGGCAAATGTTCGGATGGACATTTTTTTATACCTATCCTTTATATCTGTCACCGCCGTGGCTCATGCCTGAACCTGTTATTTTACTTATTCTAGCGAAATTTTTCAAGAGTGCTGCCCTCGCTCACATGTACAAGAGTGCATTCCGGGAAATTTTATCTACATATGCACATTTTTACCCACTTTATACAGATGGTTCTAAAGATGGAGATCGTGTGGCGGCAGCTGTTGTTGCCCGCGAAACCGTCTTGCGCTTTCGCCTTTCGGATGGGACTTCGATCTACTCTGCAGAGCTTAGTGCACTTGAGGCCGCTCTTGGCGTAGTCCAGAGCAAGAGACTGCCACGAACCCTTGTTGCCTCTGACTCGTTATCGGCCTTACAGGCTCTGCGGGGTAGGGAAATTTCCCATCCTTATTTGTTTGGTATTTTTGTTCATCTGTGTCGACTACAGTGTGGGGGTGCTGAGGTCGTCTTCTGCTGGGTCCCTAGCCATATGGGTGGTACTATGTCTTAATTGTTTTCGATATTTCTCCACGTACCTCCTCTGAGGTCTTCCTTTAATTGCATTTTTTAATAAGGGAAAGTATGTTGTGGCCTTGTATGGCCTTCACGACTGATGAACCCTTGGGCTCCATCCACCTATTCTTTAGTGTTTTGTAAATGACAGGGAAATTGAGGTGTGAAATTTTCCCCTATCACCCATTATGAGTCTTCATGTTTGAAGGCTCTTCGCAGCCTTGCTGGCTGGTGGGCAGTGAGACTCGATTTAATTGATTTCATGTCACTGGTTAGATGGACTGTATAAGAACTCACTGTTGAGAAGAGTTTTAATTCTTTGTTAAAGATGGGTGTTTCTTAATGTTGTGGCCTTATATAGCCTACAAGGCTGATAGGCCCTTAAACTCCATCCATCCATCCATCACTACATCAACGGTGTTGGTCATTTACTCCGCAGTGATTCACTCACAGAATGACAACACAGTCATTACTTGCTCGATCAATAACTTACATACGTAACAAAACCGATATTGGATTCCTTACACACAATGACAATAAAGTGTGAAGAATCGACAAACTGGTGCTGGAATTGCGCTATAAACCAAAATTGGTCACGATAAACATAATATTTTTAGCAGTCAGAGGGCGAAGAGGCCCTGTTTTGAGCATGAATGCTCGTGCACAAAAAACCCGCAGCCAATCAGATGCCGTGGCCCGTCAGCTTGTGTGACGCGTTATTCTCGCTGTCTTTCCAACATCCCTCTCCTCGGACGAGTCCACTAGTGTGGCCCGCCCGCGGGTGACTAACCCCAACGGGAACATCGCGCCAAATGCTGAGTTTTAAAAGGCCTGCATGCGAGGTTCGTAAACAGATTCAAGGTCTCCTGTTGGCGTCGGACGTTTCCAAAGAGACCTAAGGCAAAACTACCTCCTCGCTTTCTGGAAACGTCCGACAACAGTGAAGGTATTGACTGCAATACATTTTGTTTTCCCTTGATTCGACGCTTCCGTGGTCACCCTCTCTGACTGCCTAACCAGGGCCACATTCGTTTGTGTGCAACTGGCACTGAAGAAATAACATGGCATTACAAGAAGAGGCAAGCATTCAAAATGATTCAAGAACCACCACCACTACCACCACAACCAGTGCGATAGTACAAAGAAAGCATCACAGCTGAGACCACCATGCCAGGTGCGTTACGGGACAGGATAAACACCCATTCAACCCAGGATTTTTATGATCCTACACCATGAGCTGAACTCTACACGACAGCGCAAAACAGGACTATGACCATCCATCCATCCATCCATTATCCAACATCCGTCCATCCATCCATCCACCCATCCATCCATCCACCCATCCATCCATCCATCCATCCATCCATCCATCCATCCATCCATGCATGCATCCATCCATCCATCCATCCATCCATCCATCCATCCATCTCTCCCTCCTTCCACCCATTCACTATCCTTCCACTTTCCCTCCCTCCAAACATCCCTCCCTCTGTACGTGATCCCTACCTCCTTCCGCCCATTCACTATCCTTCCAATCTCCCTCCCTCCAAACATCTATCTCTCTGTCCGTGATCCCTCCCTTCTTCCACCCATTCACTATCCTTCCACTCTCCCTCCCTCCAAACATCCATCCCTCTGTCCGTGATCCCTACCTCTTTCCATCCAGCCAAATGTTCCTACCTCCAACCGTTCGTTCTTGCAATATCCGCTCTTCTTCCACTTCTCCGTGCATCCATTCATTCATTCATCTATCCATCTATCTATCCGTCTACCCATCCACCTACTCATCCACGCAGCTATCCAGCCATCTATCCACCCACCATTCTTTCATCCATAAATCCCCCTCTTCCATCCATCTGTCCATCCATCCGCCCATCCGTCCGTCCACCAACCTGTCCACCACCCACCCACCCACCCATCCATCCATCCATCCATCCATCCATCCATCCATCCATTATCCATCCATCCATCCATCCATCCATCCATCCATCCATCCATCCTTTCTCTCTCCCTCCGTCCATCTAAGAATCCACCCATGCAGTCATCCATGCAGCCATCTATCCACCCAGTTATGCAGCCACTCCCTCCCTCCCTCCCTCCCTCCCTCCCTCCCTCCCTCCCTTCCTCCTTCGATTCAATCAACCATTCTTTCATATATTCATTTGTCTATCCATCATCCATCTATCCATGCACGGTTGCCTTTTGCTTACGTGCAGTTCCGGAAAGGCCCTGCCCATGCCGTCAGCGTCCAAGACTGCCAGACCCAGGGCCTCGGCAGCCAGGATGGGCTCCAGGCCGTTGAGGCCCCCGATCTCTGCAGGCAGGAAGCCCAGGATCCTGCGTCCCTGCCCCATCTCGTCCCTCACGCCCCCGCCCTTCCTCACCGACTTGTAGTCCTCCACGTAGCGCACGCCTGCAACGCACAGAGACAGAGGAGGCTGCTGGGAAGGCTGTGAAGCCCGGCCCACGGGAGGCGGCCCCACACGTTCCACACTGACGTTCCACCCCCCCCCAAAAAAAATCTCCCAGTCACAGACCACTACTAATGCTCTCGCTCCACTGACGCGAACAGCGATTGGCTGCCATAGTGACGCAAGCTGGAGAGCGCGAGTGTGGAACGTGTGGAATCGCCTCGTGTAAT
>JAWQFJ010002246.1:35000-37500 GCA_034096865.1 Theodoxus fluviatilis
CAGGAGTAAAACGGGTACCTGTGAGGGCTAAGATGGTAAACTGTGAAAGCTAACTTTGACGCGTTCATTCGCAGCCTGGTCCCATGGTTTCCAGGGAGATGGGATGTATTGGCGCGAGAAGTAGAGTAGCCCATTGGCAGGGGGTACACTGGAAAGTGTGCGGTAAGTACAGTAGCCCATTGGCAGGGGGTACACTGGAAAATGTGCGGTAAGTACAGTAGCCCATTGGTAGGGGGTACACTGGGAAGTGTGCGGTAAGTACAGTAGCCCGTTGGCCGGGGGTACACTGGGAAGTGTGCGGTAAGTACAGTAGCCCATTGGCAGGGGGTACACTGGGAAGTGTGCGGTAAGTACAGTAGCCCATTGGCCGGGGGTACACTGGGAAGTGTGCGGTAAGTACAGTAGCCCGTTGGCCGGGGGTACACTGGGAAGTGTGCGGTAAGTACAGTAGCCCATTGGCAGGGGGTACACTGGGAAGTGTGCGGTAAGTACAGTAGCCCGTTGGCCGGGGGTACACTGGGAAGTGTGCGGTAAGTACAGTAGCCCATTGGCAGGGGGTACACTGGGAAGTGTGCGGTAAGTACAGTAGCCCATTGGCAGGGGGTACACTGGGAAGTGTGCGGTAAGTACAGTAGCCCATTGGCAGGGGGTACACTGGGAAGTGTGCGGTAAGTACAGTAGCCCATTGGCAGGGGGTACACTCGTAAGTGCGCGGTAAGTACAGTAGCCCATTGGCCGGGGGTACACTCGTAAGTGCGCGGTAAGTAGGGTAGCCCGGTGGCCGGGGGTACACTGGGAAGTGTGCGGTAAGTACAGTAGCCCGGTGGCCGGGGGTACACTCGTAAGTGTGCGGTAAGTAGGGTAGCCCGGTGGCAGGGGGTACACTCGTAAGTGTGCGGTAAGTAGAGTAGCCCGGTGGCAGGGGGTACACTGGGAAGTGCGCGGTAAGTAGGGTAGCCCGGTGGCCGGGGGTACACTCGTAAGTGTGCGGTAAGTAGAGTAGCCAGGGGTACACTCGTAAGGGTGCGGTAAGTAGAGTAGCCCGTTGGCCGGGGGTACACTCGTAAGTGTGCGGTAAGTAGGGTAGCCCGGTGGCCGGGGGTTCACTCGTAAGTGTGCGGTAAGTAGGGTAGCCCGGTGGCCGGGGTACACTCGTAAGTGTGCGGTAAGTAGAGTAGCCCGTTGGCCGGGGGTACACTCGGAAGTGTGCGGTAAGTAGAGTAGCCAGGGGTACACTCGTAAGTGTGCGGTAAGTAGAGTAGCCCGGTGGCAGGGGGTACACTGGGAAGTGCGCGGTAAGTAGGGTAGCCCGGTGGCCGGGGGTACACTCGTAAGTGTGCGGTAAGTAGAGTAGCCAGGGGTACACTCGTAAGTGTGCGGTAAGTAGAGTATCCCGTTGGCCGGGGTACACTCGGAAGTGTGCGGTAAGTACAGTAGCCCGTTGGCAGGGGGTACACTGGGAAGTGCGCGGTAAGTACAGTAGCCCGTTGGCAGGGGGTACACTGGGAAGTGTGCGGTAAGTAGAGTAGCCCGTTGGCAGGGGGTACACTGGGAAGTGCGCGGTAAGTAGAGTAGCCCATTGGCAGGGGGTACACTCGGAAGTGTGCGGTTTTAGCATCCATCAATGGGTACAAAGTCGCAATTATAAAAAAACCCTTTTACCTTTCCGACTATCACTACCACACAGACACGTACCTCAGCTCCGTGGCGATGGAGTCCGAATCGAGAGTCTGTCCGAAAGAGCTGGCCGTCTGCTTCGTCACGCCTGCCTCCTCCTCTTTCTCCTCCTCGCCCTTTGCGTGCTCTCCAGCAAGCGGAGCCCAGGGTTTCAGGTTCGCTTCTTGCTCAGGATGGTATAGTATGTCGCCCACGACCTTGACCGTGATGCGTGTGATGTTTCCGGGAATATAGGACAAGGCCACCTCGTTCTTCTCCAGAATGTCCACGGTTTTCGGGTCCGCTCCAGCCTGTGGGAAGGCAGTGAGGCAAGATTGGCTGGGCTTGGCTCATAAGGAGAAAAACATGGACGAGAGGAAGTGACAGTGTGCACGTGAGTGCGCGTGCTCTAGCGCGCATGCGTGTGTGTGTGTGTGCGCACAAGCAAGCGGTTGAGTACATGTGTGCGTGTTTGTGCTTGTACTTGTGTGCGTTTGTGCTTGTATTTGTGTGTGTGCGCGCATGTCTGTACGTGTGCTAGCACTCACGTTTGTGCACATTGGCATGAGTTAATGGATGCGTGGATTTATAAATGCATACGCGTGAATTCTTGTAAAGCGTGAGTGTTTGGCTGACTTCAGCGCGGACAACAATCCTACATTTTCGGGCTGTGTGTTTATTTGTTTCGCAGACGGAATAGTGACTTATGCGGAATCTAACAGGTGCACACACAAAAAAGTCCAAATAGGAAAACACGGATATAACGGGTATTCAATATAGTCTAGAAAATATTATCAATAACTTTGTAATAATATGATTGTCAATAAGGTGTGCGAATGCTGGC
>JAWQFJ010002246.1:40000-42500 GCA_034096865.1 Theodoxus fluviatilis
TGGCGTCGTCAAGGAGACGGTGGATCTCGTCCTGAGCGAGTCTCACGAGATCTCGGTCGAGGGAAGCAACTCGCGACGGGTCGCCCAGTTTGGCGAGACCGGAAGCCACGGCGATGTCCGTGGCGGTCAACTTCCGGTTTTGGGCGTCTTCGTCGGATTGGGCGAAGACCAAGGCCTCCTCCTTCAGCCCGTAGCCCGCACTGAGTGGACCCACCTGAGTAAAATAAAGTGTTTACAAGGATGGATGAATTTGTACGTCCTTTCAGACTTTTTATTGCTATATAAGGTAGTACCACATGGGCGCGCGCGGAAATCACTGGAATCTACAACACCATCAATAATAATATAAATATAATATAATAATAATAATTAATAATAATAATATACTCAATAATAACATACTAATAAGATAGTATTAATGAATAATAATAACAACACATCCATCATCAGCTCCACACAACAACTAACCACCAACAACACCAACAACAACAACAATAATAATAACATCTAATAATAATAATAATAATAATAATAATAATAATAATAATAATAATAATAATAATAATAATAATAATAATAATATAGTTTATTCATACGCACATAACTTCATTTGACAGGCAAGCTCATGGCGTTTACAATCCAAAGAATCAACACTCATACAACCGCTCAACACCACATTCTCACAAAAACTCACACACTTCACACATAAACAAAAAAACAAAAACTAAGATCCAATAGAACAAACTATATAATATACACAGCACGTGCAGACCAGGTCAATTCCCACAAAAACTCACACTACACGCATAAACAAAAAACAAAAACTAAGATCCAATCGAACAAACTATATAATATATACAGCACGTGCAGGCCAGGTCGAGTAAGGCAAAGCAGCTCAGCGGGAAAGGCGGATCGGAAGAGGTGGGTCTTTAGAGCACTTTTGAACTGGGGCAGAGTGTCAGAATGACGGACTGAGAGAGGGAGACTATTCCAGGTTACAGGTCCAATATAAGAGAAGGCGCGCTGACCTTGAGTTTTCTTGTTACGGCGGGGGACCTTATGCATTCTAGAGTCTGCAACTGAGCGTAGAGATCTGGAGGGCATGTAGACTGTAAGAATTTCTGTAAGAGCGTGTGGTGCGGTGTTGTTGAAGGCCTTGAAGCACAAAGTGGCAAGTTTATAATCTATCCTCTGAGAGATGGGGAGCCAGTGAAGTGTATGTAAGAGTGGAGAGACATGGGTACGCTTGGGACATCGAAAAACTAGCCTAGTAGCACAATTCTGAGCTTTCTGGAGTTTGTTAAGCAGAGTGCCAGGGATGCCAGCGAGAAGAGAGCTTCCATAGTCGAGACGAGACAGAACAAGTGATGTGATGAGCGTTTTGGTGGCCTGCTGAGAAAGATAATGACGAATGGTACTAATTTTCCTTAACTCGTAATATGCTAAATGACAGACTTTGTTGACATGAGCTCTCATTGACAGATCGTCGTCAAACATGACGCCTAAATTTCTAACAGACTGAGAGAAGACGATGTCACTGTGACCAATGGCTAGTTTGAGGGCCTGATGGGATTCGCCTCCGCCGCCCACCAAGAGTGCTTCAGTTTTTGAGTCATTGAGTTGGAGCTTGTTCCGGGTCATCCACCGTTTCACGTCAGAGAATAGTTTAAAGTAAGCGCATATCAATTCAAGTCATGGTGTACCTAGTTTTTCACCTCTGACGAATCTTGCAGGGAGACGCCGTGGGTCTATTCTGACCCTCAACCCAGAGGGAAGTGTACAGTGGCATACCTTCCTTACTTGAGTTGAGGACATTGTACTTAGAGGAAGCTCTCTCCCAGTCGCCTCCGTGCCGTGCCGAGTAACGGGTTTTACTCCCTCGGTAAGCGATGCAATGCTGATGAAGCACCATGCCCAGGGACGCTACTCTAGGCTCAATAAAACTTCAAGAACTGCACCTGCAATGCGCAAGGCGACTGCGAGCCAGCGCTTCCATCACTGGCCATGAACTCTGGCCAGCCTTGACCTTCATGAATCCTACTGCATCCAGGAGTTCTTCTAATGACTGCAGCAAATGCGTTGCGTTTTTTTAGAGCCAGGTTGATCAGTCCTGTTCTCAAGATCCCTGAGATGACACACACCTATCCCCGATTTCTAGACTCATTTTGTGCGAGGAACTCAGGAAAAGTGATCAAGGTCATCCTAGTCTTTGAGGTAAGGAGAGAGGTACCTTTGTGGTTTTTTTTTCTGGATCTGTTTTGTCAGGACTGTTACGAGCGAGCAACACGCAAAAACAGCGACAAGGAAGGGAAAGGCGACTTGAATGCCAAAGGCTTCACCCACCATCGAGACCTCGAAATTACTTGCCAACAAGTCAGGGAAACAAGAACTGACCTTGATCTGCATTCCCTGACCTCCGGCCTTGACCTTGCTGGTGACGTAGGAGCCCCCGCCCAGGCCGATGGAGAGGACGTCGGGCATGCGGAAGTTGGTGCGAAGT
>JAWQFJ010002246.1:55000-62500 GCA_034096865.1 Theodoxus fluviatilis
TAGCATGGATGTTGATTGCGAGACGTTCAAGCGGCGCTTTGGCTTGCATGCAGCACGAGTAGCACGGGGTAGGCGTGCAGAAAAGGAGGCTTTTACAAGTCCTCAGAATCAGTTGTGTGTGCACCTCGGCGTGAGTTTCTTTGCTGACGACAGCAGAGATCACTGCGTGCTTGCCATGCAGCCATCTGTTTGTCCTGAATCTGAGATCATGCATGATGTTCTTGAATTTAGCGTGCTCACTCAGCCAAGTTTTGCTTGGAAGAGGATTGCATCAGCCGATGAATGTGACACTAGCTCTTCCAGGGTTAACCATTGGTGGTTAGTATCGTGACTTTTCACCGCTTTTGTTCATCAGCGGAACGGTAGAAAGAAACCTGACTGGATATGAGTGCAGAATAATTCGAGCAAGATCGTCGGATATGTGCAATGACACCAATAAATGGGGACATAAGTGACTGCCAGGCTTCACAGATGTCCAAACAACAAGCTCGGCGCACTGATGGAGAGAGTAGAGAAGAACAGGCTGGTTTTAGGTCTGGCTATTCCACGGTAGACTATATTAATTTTTTGTTATGTGGCTCCCCCTGAGGGGTGGGGGTGGGGGTAAGGATGACCCACCGCGTCTCTCTACGCGTTTCGTTTAGGGCGAATGACAAGGGAAAGAGTGACATAACTTTCTCTTTCCAACCAGCTCTAATCATGGTCGTGATCGATGGCATTTAACAAGCTACAAAGGCTGAACCACCGTAAAACTCCATCCATCCATCCATCCATCCACCCACCTATTCACCCATCCATCTATCTATCCATCCACGCATCCAACGCCATCCACCCCAGGAATCCATTCATCCCCATCACAGTCACCACCCCACACAACCCCACCTACCTATCCATCCATCCATCCATCCATCCATCCATCCACCCACCCGCCCACCCATCCACCCACCCACCTATCCACCCACCCGCCCACCCATCCACCCACCCGCCCACCCATCCACCCACCCGCCCACCCACCCATCCACCCACCCACCCATCCACCCACCCACCTGCCTATCCATCCATCCATCCATCCATCCATCCACCCATCCATCCACCCACCCACCCACTTATCCATCCATCCATGTTTTATGTGGCATTTCACAGACATTTTTCAGCAGATACAGACAATAATGTGCCAGTTTTGCTGATTTTAGAAACGAATTTGATGCAGCTAATCGTCATATTTAGAGGAACATTCTCTTCTTTTTATCCCCCTGTGAGTTCGGGGTAAGAATTGACCCACCGCGTCTCCCTACGCGATTCGTAAGAGGCGAATAAATAGGGACATCGTGACTTGATTAGCGTTTACTCTAAACTGTTCTTGTGATTTTCGTGCTAAATGACCTTACATAGCCTAAAAAGGATGATAGGCCGTAAAACACTATCCATCCATCCATCTCTTCTTATTAAAATTGAGTACAAGGGAGTTGAATTGAAATTCTCAGGGCAAAGTAAGAGTCGGTGCAGTACTACGTTTGCAGTGCCCAGGGGCAGTGTAGCGCGAAAAAAAATTGGTTGAAGTCATAAGAAAGTTACCTCCCTTGTTGCTATTTTGTTTGGACTCCGCTATCGTACGTGTTTTGTGGGAAATCTCCTTACAAGTGATGGATATGCTGCTCTACGAGCTATTTTTGCACGTGGTTTGTTTTTGTTCATTCTGCAAATGAAGTAGCGTGGAAAAAAGTCGCCGTGCAAAAGAATTTGAATGTCCTGCACTGCAGGATCTGAGGGAATGTATATGTTGTTACAACTAATTCCACATACTGAAAATCCCATGAAAACACTCTTGAATAACGATAGTGAGACTGCTACTAAAGCAACTAGTATATGCGAATGAGCAGCATAAGTGTCATATACTCACAGCGCTTTATGTCCAGGTTTTAAAGGCATGGGTGACAGCCAAATGTCAAATGCATAACATCCAACAAACACGTTCAAAGGTGTCGCTGTGTTAGATTTTAGCAGACTGTTAATGCAGTTTAGTCGAAGGCTCCATGAACATACTTCAGCAACGTTTGGACAAGAGTGATTTTCAACATCACCAGACTGAACATACTTCAGCAACGTTTGGACAAGAGTGATTTTCAACATCACCAGACTGAACATACTTCAGCAACGTTTGGACAAGAGTGATTTTCAACATCACCAGATTGAAAATACTTCAGCAACGTTTGGACAAGAGTGATTTTCAACATCACCAGACTGAACATACTTCAGCAACGTTTGGATAAGAGTGATTTTCAACATCACCAGACTGAACATACTTCAGCAACGTTTGGACAAGAGTGATTTTCAACATCACCAGACTGAACATACTTCAGCAACGTTTGGACAAGAGTGATTTTCAACATCACCAGACTGAACATGAGAAGACACCGTTACCAGACAGAAACTCATGCAGAAAGAAGAATAAAGCAGACTGAGACTCTTCAGACAGCGCTCTGATACTGCAGAGAAGACAGAGGACAGTAGAGAAGACAGAGGACAGTAGAGAAGACAGAGGACAGTAGAGAAGACAGAGGACAGCACAGAAGCACTTGATGCCGATTCCACCACCACTGCCGCCATCTTGCTCTCACTGCGCTAAGCAATCATTGCACTCAGCCTCATAGGTTGCGTACCCCTGTGGGTTCGGGGCAAGAATTGACCCACCGCGTCTCCATACGCGATTCGTAAGAGGCGAATAACTAGGGACACCGTGACTTGATAAGCGTTACACTCTACACTGTTCTAGTGATTTTCACGTCGAGGGTCAAGATATCATCTTGCTATCTGGCTCATTCCAAACAAGATTAGGGGATGGATCCCGGTGGGGAAAAAAGCAGAGCTTGCCAGCCTGCCTCCTGGATAAACAGTGACTTGCAAATCGGTGAAGACCCAGTCCACTGACAAGCCAAAACTTGCTTTGCATATGTGGAAGATGCTTTCATTAAAATTGGAACGCGCACACACATACACTCGCACACGCACACACACCTACACACACCCTCACACATACACTCTCACACACACACACCCTCACCCGCACCAGCACCACACACACACACACACACACACACACACACACACACACACACATGCTCACACACTCGCACACACATAACCACACACTCGCACACACCCCCACCCCCCAACCCCGCACCAGCACACATACACTCTCACACACACATTCGCATACACTTACTCACACACAGATAGCCGCACACATGCACACACACAAGCACACACACAAACGCACACCTGTGCATAAACACGCTCGCACATACGCACACACACACACACTCACTCACTTAAGTCAGAATGGCCGGATATCATACAGAAGAAAATTGTAGCTTGGTAGAAAACTATGACGATTTCTGCCAGTGATCTTTCAGTTCAGTTTAGTTCAGTTCAGTCTCTTAACCCTGAGATGGGTTGTTGAGGCACCACTGATGACTTTCGGACAATCTTCCTCCATCGATATCTATAGATCCTCTGTGGCTCGCTATGAGTCAGCAAAGGTCAAGCCTGTCCACTCTTTGATGTTGTCTTCCCACCTCTTTCTCTGCCTGCCTCTCCTTCTCCCACCTGGTACGGTACCTTGCAGGATGGTCTTGGCCAGCCCACTGCCTCTTGACACGTGACCGTACCACTTCAGCTTTCTGCTTTTCACGATTGAGAGCAGGTCTTCGTACTGTCCAATTGCTCTCCTGATCCTGTTGCTGACTTCCTCATTCGTGACATGGTCTTTATATGAGATGTTCAGAATCTTGCGGTAGCATCTCATTTCCAGGGCTTGTATCCGTCTCTGTAGTTCAGGTGTGAGTGTCCAGGACTCGCATGCATACAAGAATACGGAGATGGCCAGCGTGCGCATGAGCCTGATCTTCGACGCGAGAGTGATATTTCTGTCACGCCATATTGGCTTCAACTTTGACAATGCTGCTGTTGTTTGTGCTATCCTGGACAGTATCTCTGGTTTGGACCCTTCATCAAATCCCAAATACCTGAGATCTAATACACACACACACGCAAACTCTAAAACACACACACACACTCACACACACACACACGCGCGCGCACGCACGCACACACACACACACACACACTCACTCACACACGCACACACACACACACACACACACACACACACACACACACAAACGCTCTCTCTCTCTCTCTCTCTCTCTCTCTCTCTCTCTCTCTCTCTCTCTCTCTCTCTCTCTCTCTCTCTCTCTCTCTCTCTCTCTCTCTCTCTCTCTCTCTCTCTCTCTCTCTCTCTCTCTCTCTCTCTCTCTCCCCCTCTCTCTCACTACCGTGTGTGTGTGTGTGTGTGCGCGCGCGTGCGTGCGTGCCTGTGTGTAAATTTAGGTCGGAAATTGATCCTAATACTAGCAGGCGTTCCTGTTATCTGCAATGTGTGCAGCACTACGTTAACAGACCCTTCAACTAGAAGGAAGAATGATGTTCTGCGAGTTCCTAGAGGAAGAGGGCTACTTGTATGCGTATCTTGTAAAATACATTCTCAACTTTTTTTACACATACGATTCGGAACTATGGAGAACAATTCAGTGTACCTATACTGAAAATGTTCATGTGTTGACGGTCAACACATTACCCCAAGTCCAGACAAGATTAATGTCAGTGTCACTACCACACATCTTGTCCGGACTTGGGGGGGGGGGGGGGGGGGGCGGGGGGGGTGGAAGGTGGGATGAGAGAGAGAGTGAGAGAGAGAGAGAGGGAGAGAGAGAGAGAAAGAGAAAGAGAAAGAAATAGAGATAGACAGACAGAGACAGACAGAGAGAGAGAGAGAACGAACTAACGAACGAATGATTTATTGCGTAGGCCGCCGGCCTGTTGCAATTTACATGCATTAAATCGGCACATAATAAACAATGGGGTGGGGGATAGGGGGTTCAAGACTGGTGACCAGTCTTGTCCGAGACGCGAAAGCGATTTCAGTCACGATATGCACGAGAGTCTCAACACACAAGCTATTACGTCTTTCGTGCTCTCAGCTTATGTTGGCTCCGTGTCAGGGTCGGTCGGTCCCCTTCTCGACGGCCACTGTCGCGATGATCGTAACTAGCTGGGGGCATGCATAGTGGACGGACTTGTGGAGGGACTTGCATGGGCCCTCCAGGAGGGGCAAGCCTGTCTTCCAATTGAGCACGGGGCAGAGGGAACTGAGCATCAGCGCTGACTGCATCACAGCCGTCGTGCATCCCCGTGCCTATCTCTGATGTGATCTCGGTGATGCCTTCAGTGCAGGACTGCGCGGTGGCTTGGATTTGTCTCAATGACCGAATTAACTCCCTCACCGAAGGTGGAAGGTCTTCATCGGGGGAAGTGTCGGCGCGGGCGTGGGCTGGTGACGGCTGATCATCTGTGACAGCACAGTCAATTTTCTCAGCTGTTTCTGGGCGACAGTCTCGAACTTCATCCTGGTTATTTGGCGGAAGGTCAGAGGTCACAGATGGATGTTCACCCTGGGTTGTTGTGCACTGGAATTCCGCAGCGATGTCAGCAGAGGCATACGGATTACTTTCATCCCGCAGTTCAAGTGGCTCAGAGGACTTAGAAGACGGGTAAGTAGCGCTTTTAAACTCACGGTGTTCACGGTGTTGTTGAGCCCGCTGCCTGTCACGTCGCATCTGTGCCGGCGGCTTCCGCCTCCACCTGTGCTGTGCGTTGTCGTACGGCAATGGCTGACCCTTCGTAAACCGTAGTACGACGACCGTTTGGCTCTCTGTACCGTCCACCCTCCATGAGGATAAGGTCTCTGTAGCCAACAGTGATACTATGGCACCCTCTGCAGCTGCTGGGAGTCCAGTAACTGGCATTGTGGCAGACGCAGAAATATCGAGAGCGAAGGGAAGCGCGTCCGTCCTGCTCGGCTGACCAGAGCGAAGTGAGAGAGAGAGAGAGAGAGAAACAGGGAGAAAGAGAGAGAAACAGGGAGAGAGAGACAGAAACAGGGAGAGAGAGAGAGAGAGAGAGAGAGAGAGAGAGAGAGGGAGAGAGAGACAGACAGAAACAGGGAGAGAGAGGGGGGGGAGGGGGCGAGAGAGAGAGAGAGAGAGAGAGAGAGAGAGAGAGAGAGAGAGAGAGGATGACGAATGTTTGACGAAAGAGAGAGACAGAGAGGGAGAGAGAGAGATAGACAGATAGATAGATAGATAGAGAGAGAGAGAGAGAGAGAGAGGATGACGACTGTTTGACGAAAGAGAGAAAGACAGAGAGAGAGAGAGGGAGAGAGGGAGAGAGAGAGAGAGAGAGAGAGAGAGAGAGAGAGAGAGAGAGAGAGAGAGAGAGAGAGAGAGGAAGACGATAGTGAGAGAGAGAGAGAGACGAGAGAGGAGAGAAGGAGACGAGAGGAGGGAGAAATAGAGAGAGAGAGCGAGAGAGAGAGAGGAGAGAGAGAGAGAGAGAGGAGAGAGAGAGGAGAGAGAGAGAGAGAGAGAGAGAGAGAGAGAGAGAGAGAGAAAGAGAGACGAGGGGGGAGGGGAGAAGGTAGTCCAGTGAACAGCCAAGTATGCAGACGAGCAATTGGGAGAGTGGTTAAACTGCTGACACTGACAGACAGGCGAGGAGGAAATGAAATGCACATATGCACCCCAAAATGGAGGCAAACATAAAGACTAGTACGCACGCAAACGTATCGAGCAGGCATTTCCACACAACACACACACACACACACACACACACACACACACACACACACACACACACACACACACACACACATACAAACAATTACATTTTGAGATTAGTAACAGCAGACAAACATGAACAGGAATGAGTTACTTACACCGTCTGCATGTGTCGAAATTAGATCACTGCGACATTTGTTACCTTAAGGGGGTCAAAATGAAAAATTATATTACAAAGAACTCTTACCCTGTTTTTTTTTCTCCTGCTACTGTTCTCCTTATAGCAAGGGTATGTGGATTCCTGATGTCAAACCTTTAAGCCACTAAAAGGCCACACTCTTGTGTATAATGTCAGAATTTCACCCCACCCTCCGCAACCACTCCCACCAAGACAGTGAACTTGCACGCTTAGGATAATTTATTATAGCAGAGAGTGAAAACAAGGTGATAATTTTTTTCAAATATACTTTTCGTTTTGACGCCCTTTAATTGACCAGCGCCACAAGATCTTGCGAGAGACAGGCCGGTGTCAAACTGATGAAAGGAGACGCAAAGGCAATACAATGTTCACACCTGTTGACATCTGCCTCTGCCTCGCAACATCTCTCGTCTATGCAATGCGGCTCAGATGAGCAACGTGTTGCGTTGCAGACTTTGACGGCAGTACGTGTACCTTCCACCATGCAGATTAAAATCAGGGTGCAACTCGTCATAGGAATGGTTGATCTGATGTGAAAAAGTTACGTTTTACCTGGGGAAGGAAGTTCCAGCGGTTGCGAACGCGGCTAGGTCGGACAGGTCCAGTGGGTGGCGGAGCTGCGAAACA
>JAWQFJ010002246.1:67500-72500 GCA_034096865.1 Theodoxus fluviatilis
GTTTGTTTCCAACATCAGCGTCGGGCCCTGGAGTTAGGGCGTAGGGACCACCCGTTGAGAGTCAAACGTGGGATGGAGTTAGAATATACAGCTTCACCTGTTATTGATATATCCAACCATTTCAAGATGACGGAAATTTGATGTCCGCTTTTCGGAACATTATCTTTGAAAACGAAGCGATGCATGTAACCACAATCGCAACTGCAGCAAACAAAAATTTCAAGATGGTGGAAATTTCGACCAATCAATGAAGTGTGGAGTTTCTCTCTGGAGACTCATGTATTTCTAACACCCCGGTTTAGTCCAGGGCCCACCCCAGGATGCGAGACGAATGACAGTCCGACATTGACTTCTTGGACATGAATGTTCATGTTCAGAAAAGTTTCTTCGTCACAGACGCACATCGCAAATCTGCCGGTAGCTGCTTCATCCTTCCCATCCCCAGACTCCGTAAGGTCAGTTGCTGCGACTGCCGCATCTCCACTGAAACGTTGGGAACTTTGAGAAACTCAGTTTGGAACTCCAGGTAAACTGCTTTTCATGAGCCTTCAAAGACGTCCTCATGAAGGTGAAGCGTCTCAAAAGACGGGTTGGGGGGTGGGGGGGGGGGGGTGGTGGTGGAGGGAGAGAGAGAGAGAGAGAGAGAGAGAGAGAGAGAGAGAGAGAGAGAGAGAGAGAGAGAGAGAGAGGGAGAGAGAGATGAACTGAATCGAACACCTCATTTTCAGGTCGATTGGCCATATAAACAGGTGTGTAGCACTAACCGACATTCAATGACCTGCTTCTGCTTCCATTTCGGAGTTACAATTTGATTTGTGATTGAAATATTCCATATTCAAAATACATCATCGACACATACCTTTTAATTTATTTTCAGAGCATGATATGTGTACACAGACACGTCGAATGTTGTCCGAATGTTGGTTCCTTTTCAAAGAAAACTATAATCTTTTCTTAACCTTAGAAGCTGGTTGATGTACCGGTATCTGAGATCCACGTATTTGACATAATCCAGTAGGAACTGTTTTCATTTTCAAATTCGTCACAAAATGGACAGAATAGTCCCCCGTTTCTTTGTAACCACTCCTTTGTGGGATCTCTGTACTGTTCATATAATACTATAGACGAAAGCGTACGCTAACGTCCCTAAATATCTTAATGGTGAGAAAGGTCAGATACCGTTCTTGACCAAGCATGCCATTAAAGCCAGAATAAGAGAGAGAGAGAGAGAGAGAGAGAGAGAGAGAGAGAGAGAGAGAGAGACAAAGACAGAGAGAAAAATAGAGAGAGAGAGAGAGAGAGAGAGAGACAAGAGGCAGAACTCGAACTCTATCCCTATTATTTATGCCAACCGCCCGTAACGCTGCAAGAAACAAAAAACTATCGAACCGAGTTATCAGTTCATCTGATGGACAATCAAAGATCAACCCGAGGTAGTGCGCTCCTGCTCTTAAGTTCCTTGTCTCTCAGAATTAACGCATAATGTATGAACAGTGCTACGTCCCTAGTTAATCTTGGATCCGATCCCTCCATCAAATACATTCATCCCGTTTGGATGTGAGACAAAGACACAGATAGAGAAATGGAGAGACAGAGAGAGAATGAGAGAGAGAATTAGAGACAAAGACACATAGAGAGAAATAGAGAGAGATACAGAGAAAGAAAGAGAGAGAGAAAAAAGAGACAGAGAGAGAGACAGAGAGAGACATAGAGAGAGACAAAGAGAGAGACAGAGAGAAAGACAGACACAGCGAGAGAGTGAAAGAAGAGAAAGAGAGAAGAGAGAGAGAGAGAGAGAAAGAGAGAGAGAGAGAGAGGAAGGATGCTGTGGGGACAAAATCATTCGGTCTCCTTAAACGCGTACGTGTTGGTGACACAACCTCTGTCTTTACTCTGCTCACGAGTGTCAGGAGAGTAGGAGGGTCTGTCAACACTGCTCATCATTGCCCGCCATCATCCCAACTCTCTCAGGAGCATATCGTACGTCATGTCCTCATGCATTTTTGATCCCCTCGATCCACACTGTTGCATATATCACAGACGACGTTTAGATATACAATGACGCTGATAATGACGACGATGACGACAAGGAGGAGGAGGAGGAGGAGGAGGACGACGACGACGACGACGACGTACGACGACAACAATGGTGATGATAATGATGACGAAGTTGCTGGTGGTGGTGGTCGTGACGGTGATGATGGTGATGATTATGGCGATGATGATGATTATGATGATGATGATGATTATGATGATGATGATGGTGAGAATGATTATTCTCTCTCTCTCTCTCTCTCTCTCTCTCTCTCTCTCTCTCTCTCTCTCTCTCTCTCTCTCTCTCTCTCTCTCTCTCTCCTCTCCGTGTGTGTATGCGTGCGTGCGTATTTGTGTATAAGTGCCTGCCCTCGCGCGCGCGCGCGTGTGTGTGCGCCTACGTGTGTGTGTGAGCGTGTGTGTGTGTGCGTGTGCGTGTGTGTGTGTATGCGTGTGTGCGTGCGTGTGAGTGCGTGCGTGCGTGCGTGCGTGCGTGTGGGTGTGTGTTGGTTTTTTACGGCAAAGGTCCAGCACAAGGAGAGGCACTTCTGGAAAATGATAGGACATTTGGCGAGCACGAGAGAGTCACAATTGTGTGGAGGAGAATCCTGGCTCCTCACCATCCCTGTATAGATACTGCTCTTTCCTTATCGCCCACGCACCAACACGTGATGTGCCACCCATTGTAATGATTGGGGCAATAGCGGAAGTTGCTTGTGTTTTTTTAAATTCATTTCGAGGTGGGGAACTGCTGAGAAAATTCCTTTACAGAACTGAAATTAGACCGACAAAGGCACACTCCCTCATTAACGGCACACTATCTCTTTGCACCGACCCCTCTATGAGACTCGGGGTCAGCCGCGCCAACGACGGTGTAAGGTCAGCCATCGCTACCCCTGAAATTTGATCCCTGCCTGAGCCGTCGTTTGGCATCATATATTATGTATCGTCATCGCGAATGTTACATTATATCAGTTTGTGACTGCAGCTAGATTATATATATATGTGCAAAATAAACAGGAAAAGAGAAAAGTAAAATATGTTCCGTTAATAAAGACTAGAATTAAACTGATCTTGTATGGATCTTTCTTTCTTTCTTCGTTTTCAACTTCTACTTCTTTTCCTCTTCCTCCTCCGCGATCCTTCCCTCCCTCGATCACTCCCTTCCTTCTCCCACCTCCCTCCCTTCCTCCTCCCACCTCCTTTCTTCCTCCTCCCACCTCCCTCCTCCTCCTCCTCCTCCTCCTTTTCCTCCTCCTCCTCCTCCTCCTCCTCCTCCTCCTCCTCCTCCTCCTCCTCCTCCTCCTCCTCCTCCTTCCTCCTCCTCTCCTCCTCCTCCTCCTCCTCCTCCTCCTCCTCCTCCTCCCACCTCCCTCCTCCTCCTCCTCCTCCTCTTCCTCCTCCTCCTCCTCCTCCTCCTCCCTCTCCTCCTCCTCCTCCTCCTCCTCCTCCTCCTCCTCCTCCTCCTCCTCCTTCTCTTTCTTCTTCTTCTTCTTCTTTTTCTTCTTCTCCTTCTCCTTCTCCTTCTTCTTCTTCTTCTTCTTCTTCTTCTTCTTCTTCTTCTTCTTCTTCTTCTTCTTCTTCTTCTTCTGCATCTACTTCTATTGCTGCCGCTCTGGCTGCCGATAAGGCTGCTTCTATGCAAAATAGAAGCCACATTCCACTTGTGGTCACGTGGCAAGAACCTCCAACGGAGCGAGGCAACAAACAGTCTTCCGAGGAAGAGCCCCCGTCAACAAGCGTTTCCGCCCTTCACACTTCCCGACACTCTCGGGGGGAGGGGCACACCTGGTTGTCTGCTGACTTCCTCTCCCTGAGCGTCAGAAACTGCCTGCTTCCGCTACTGCTGGATAGGGCTCTGGTCTCTGGTGTTCCGGCGGATCCAGATCCAGCATTGTGCTTTCTCTGCTGACTCTGCCATTGCCCTCGTCACTTTTGTGCGTTGACAGCCTGAAAGGCTGTCAACGTACAAAACCCTCAGCTTCCACCTCGGCAGCAAGGACGTACAGTGGTTTTGATATCCTGGCTGTTCAGCTGGTTGGCGAGAGGTTCCTTACTTCGGCAGTTTGACTTGATGCCACTCTTCCATCTTGCCTTCCATTGGAACATTCATCTCTATGAGTATCTTTCTTCTGGTCTCTGCAGAGTACAGCACAGTGTCTGGTCGTTGTCCTGCCTCTCTGTTTCGCTTTGGGTACTAGCCTCGCCCTCTGAGGTCAGTAGCGAGTGTCCAGTCCCATGCGCCTGTCAGGACACTGGATGTTGCCATTCTTCCTCGAGCTTTTCGCCTTGACTCTCCTGCCTTCACAAACTTCTTCGGCTGCAGGGGGCCTACGTCAATTGTGGTTGCACTGGCCACCCCAGTGGCACTCTCTGCTGCTTGGGCCAAGTGGTGGAGGACCCTGCTGTTACGCCAAGTGGAACGTCCGAGGCCCAAGACCACACTACATACTGTCAGGACATAGTTACGGGACTGTTTCATCCCGCACGGGGGACAGCTGGTGTCTCCACTTTGTCCTCATCTTGCCAGGTTTGCATTGGTGGGCAGTAGGTTATACGTGGCTCTGATGACGAAGGCAAGTCGCAACGGTGCCATGTGTCAGATGTCTTTCCAAGACAGCCTGCGTTGCTCGGCTGCCTCCCAGATTGTCCATTGGCCCTGCCTCGCCTGTTGCACCGCTGCTGTTGCCCTCTCTGCTTCCTCCGCTGCCCGAATCTCCTGGCCGACCATGTCGCGTCTTTCTCTGTGTCCTGCTCTTGTCAAAAACACCGGTCTCTCTCCGTATTCAAGTCCGTGCCGACCAGTTTGGTTACAACCCAGAAATTCCTTGGATTTCAAGTCTTCAATGGCTGAATCGACTGCCCCCTGAGCGGTGCACGTCCTTCCTGTTCTAATCGTGGGCATGGTCGATCTGACTAATGGGTCCTCGGAAGATTGCAGCATCATGAGCAGTCTGGCTTTGCCC
>JAWQFJ010002246.1:85000-100000 GCA_034096865.1 Theodoxus fluviatilis
GGACTTAATTTACATCCCTGCTTCAACCCCACAAAACTGTCGAAAAACTGAGACCGACCTTGACCCCGACTTCCTCTTACGCAATACTGCACGAATTTGTACATTTCCTTCAAAGCATGCAGTAATTTCCCCCTAATTCCATTCCTTTCCAGTATTGACCACAAAACCTGCCTATTGACCGTGTCAAATGCCTTTTTAAAATCGATAAACCCCAAGTACAATTTCTTACGTGCAACTAGACGCTTCTTAATGATGTTACACAAAACAAACATGCTGTCCACAGTGGAATATCCCTTCCTAAAGCCCGCCTGTTCTTCTCGCAACAGTCCATGTTCATCTGCCCAGTTTTGTAATCTGCCATTCAATATATGAGCAAACACCTTACCAAAAACACTGGTCAATGCAATGCCACGATAATTGTCAGGTGACTCTTTGTCACCACATTTGAATAATGGTACAATAAATGATTTGGACCAGGATATGGGGAAGACCCCTTTATCAAAAATTTCATTAAAGAGTCGTAACAAGTGAGTCAAGCAGGAATTTTTTGTGGACTTCAGCATGTCACCGATAATTTCGTCTGGGCCGCACGCTTTACCAGTTTTTAATTGAGCCAACGCATTAGTGATTTCACTGGTAGTTATAGGAGCATTAAGCATGCAATAATCATCAAGCACAGGAATTGGATATTGATGTACAAAGTCGGTTCTGGAAGCACACTGAACTGCAAATAAATTAGCAAAATGTGTGTGCCATGCTTCCATCGATATGTTATTCTCCACGTATGTCTTACATGATATTCGTCTACATGCTTTCCAAAAATTGACACTATCATTGATATTATTGTTTAAAAAGGAACTCAAGAAATCTGCAAATACTTGCTTCTTTGTCTTAACTAAAATTTTGTACTCCTGCCTGCTTTTCAAATACCAAAATCTATCTTCAGTCTGTCGAGAATGTAAGTATCTCCGCAACAATTTTCTGCTCTTTTTCCTAGCTATATGGCACTCTTTGTCAAACCACCGCAATTCCGAGTTACAATTTCTCCTTTGTCTGTTTACAGTTTTCCGCATAAAATCTGCCGCCTGTACATAGCATGAGGTCAAAGTATCTGTCGCAACATCCACATTAATTGATGGACCCAACATGTACTCATCAACTTTGTCATCTCTCATAATCCTATCATAATTTTCCACATATTCATCTACAAAAACTTCATCCCAGGCAATCCAACTGTATGACAATGCAGGATTTTCATTACAGGGGCTGGATATACAGGCGCACAAACACAATTCTAAGCACATATGGGGAGAGACAACAGTCTCTACAATATTTAAAGACCGACACAGTTTGTGTAAATCCCTAGAGACTATGAAGTAGTCTATAACACTGCTTCCGCTCGATGAGACAAATGTAAACATACCCGATAGTGGTCCGTCTACCGAGCCATTCAAAATTGACAAACCAAAGGCATTACAGAAGGACAGCAAAGAATGACCATATCCGTTAACGACGTTGTCACTGGAAGATCGCGTCTCCGCCAGAATATCTGTTCTAACATCGAAAATGTTTTCACAGTCAATTGTGTTAAAATTCGCAGTTCTAGCGTTAAAGTCTCCACACAGCAAAAGTGCACAATCTTCGTGCTTACTACAGATATCTAGCACGCATTTCTCTAGTAGTCGTATACCATTCGAATCGTCCGCAGTTTCATAGTATGGGGAGCCAGAGGGTGGTACATACGTACAAAAAACCAAGATATCCTTATCCATACGGAACAGTGACCTTTGCATTTTAAAAACCACGATGTTGTCAAAAGAACAATGTATTTGGCTAATATACTTTCGCAGCTTTTTCTTCACTAAACAAAGAACCCCTCCTGAGGGCCTTCCTCGAGCTGACAATTTTTTTGCAGGGGCAATGTACGCATCGAAAGACGCTAAACACAAAGCAGGATCAAAATACTGGGCGAACGTTTCGCAGAGACAAACAAAAGAAAACTTCTCCAAATTTCTGAAAAAGTCCGGATCATCAAATTTGGACCATAATCCATCTACGTTCCATGATAAGAAAAAAAAGGAATTGGAACCAGAGACAGACTCGGCACAGACCTCAGGGCAGTTGGCTGGGCTTCGGCCTGCTTCCTATCTGGCAGTGTGGTCGCTGGCTGCGGCTCTGGCGTAGGAACGGGTGTGCGGTCTGTCCGTCCTGTCCATCCTCGGTTGCCGTCGTGCCTCAGTGTGGAGGACGCCACCCTTAAAAAAGGCGAAAAGTCCCTTCTCCCTCGCCTGCTGCATCTCCTGGCGTTGTCTCGGTGTAAGGTCGCCAGATACTCCAATCTTCCTCTCTCGGAGTTCGTTGCGCTTCTGCAAGATCTCTATCTTCGTCACAGATCGAAGCACGCGAGCGATGAGTGGTCTGGTCTTGTCAGGTGTACGTCTGCCCAACCTATGCGCCCGCACGATGTCGGTCACGGCTATTGGCGTAGACAGCACAGAATTCACGACCTCCGTGAATGTAGCTTCGCAGTCCTCGTGCTTCCCGCCCTCTTCCTCCGGTACGCCGTAAAGTAGGATGTTGTCACGGCGGTCACGAATGTCACGATCTTCCACTCTGCATTCGACCTCACGAAGCGCTTCATTCGTTCTTTTCAGTTCATTCACTATGAGGTCAATTTCTTCTTCCTGATCTTTGACTTGGTCCTGAACTTTTCCTATTTCCCTCTCTATGTTTCCTATTCTGTCACTAATATCAGTCAGCTTGATCTGCATATTTCTCACTTCTGTAGCTATGCCAGACATCTGTTCCACAATAGCTTTCACAGCCCCATCAACGATTCTCTGTACCTCGTCTGCTTCAACAGGCCCGGGTTGGCGCTCGATGTCATTGCTCAAAAGCAAAATTCCAGATCGATCGAAGGTGTACATTGAGGTGATCGCCTGGAGAGTAGCCTCATGCGACGCATTAGCGTGCATGTTTCCGTCATACACCGCCAACACCAAAGTCGAAACACAGTTCGAAAGGCATAGAGCCTGTCCCAACATGGCGTACCCATACATCATGCAGAGTCCAACAGTGCAGATCATAAGACGGGCGGAAAAGTCAGTCCAGAAATCCCAATCAGACTCAGGGTTGTACGCTGCACATACCTTGCGACGTTGACGCGACTTCCCGCAAGCAGCAAACACACCGATTCGGCGTCGATAGGTCTCAGCATCAACACCCATGGTTGACGCGAACACTGTTCACTCAGTTCAGCACAACTGTATCTCACATCCAAAAAAAGTCACTTAATTACTCAGGAAAGACGTCAACAACAGACTCACCCCCAATGTTACAATCAAAGAAAGCTTTTCACATCACCTTGACCGCTGAAACACTTCACTGGAAGACACTGTCTCGAGACAACAGTCCAAAACTGCGGAGCTCAGCCTAACACGTCCGCACACGACGAGTGCAACCAGAGAGTGAGAGAGAGAGAGAGAGAGAGAGAGAGAGAGAGAGAGAGAGAGAGAGAGAGATCGTGTATGTGTGAGAAAGAGATAGACTGTGTGTGTGTGAGTGAGATTGTGTGTGTGTGTGTGTGTGTGTGTGTGTGTGTGTGTGTGTGTGTGTGTGTGTGTGAGTGAAGGGAGTGTGTATGTGTGTGTGTGTGTGAGTGAGATTGTGTGTGCGTGTGTGTGTGTGTGTGTGTGTGTGTGTGTGTATGTGTGTGCATTTGTGTGTGTGTGTGTGTGTGACGGGAGTGCGTGTGTGTGTGTGTGTGTGTATGTGTATGTGTATGTGTGTGTGTTCGTGTGGGTGTTTGTGTGTAAGTGTGTGTGTGTGCGCGCGCGCGCGCGCGCGCGTGTGTGTGTGTGTGTGTGTGTGTTTTTCCACCAGCGAACACGGTATCTCTGATGTGAAACAGTGGCTGACCCTCAACAAGCTCCAACTCAATGACTCAAAAACTGAAGCGATCCTGGTGGGCGGCGGAGGCGACTCGGATCAGGTCCTCAAACTAACCATTAGTCACAGTGATATTGTCTTCTCAGTCGGTTAGAAATTTAGGCGTCATGTTTGACGATGATCTGTCAATGAGAGCTCATGTAAACAAAGTCTGTCAGTTAGCATATTATGAGTTAAGGAATATTAGTACCATCCGTCATTATCTTTCTCAGCAGACCACCAAAACGCTCATCATATCACTTGTTCTGTCTCGTCTCGACTACGGAAACTCTCTTCTTGCTGGCATCCCTGACACACTGCTTAGCAAACTCCAAAAAGTTCAGAATTGTGCTGCTAGGCTAGTTTTTCGATGTCCCAAGCGTACCCATGTCTCTCCACTCCTACATACACTCCACTGGCTCCCCATCTCTCAGAGGATAGATTATAAACTTGCCATGCTTCAAGGTCATCAATAACATCACACCACACGCTCTTACAGAAATTCTTGTAGTCTACACGCCCTCCAGATCTCTACGCTCAGCTGCAGACTCTAGAATGCTTAAGGTCCCCCGCCGTAATAAGAAAACTCTAGGACAGGGTTCCCTCTCCTATATTGGACCTGTAACCTGGAATAGTCTCCCTCTCTCAGTCCGTCATTCTGACACTCTGCCGCAGTTCAAACGTGCTCTAAAGACCCACCTCTTCCGATCCGCCTTTTCCCGCTAAGCTGCTTCACCTTACTTAGCCTAGCATACAAGTACTATGTACATAGTACAGTCTGTTCTACTGGATCTTAGTTTTTTATTCTTTGTTTATATGCATAATGTGTGAGTTTTTGTAGGAATGTAATGTTGAGTGGTTGTATGAGTGTTGATTTTTTAAAAAGTTGTAAACGCCATGAGCTTGTCTGTCAAGGGAAGGTATGTGCGGAGAAATGAACTATATTATTATTAAACTATATTAGTGCGTGTATGTAGGGTGGGTGGGCGAGATGCACGTGTGTGTGTGTGTTTGTCCCTCATGACAGGAACCCCAACGTCTTAATTAATAAAAGCGTATTTGGGTGAAGAATATGTCCGCTGTCAGATTGCAGATGTGTGTGCACGATTCCGCTCGTGGCCTTTATGCTGACATGTGTTTTTCTATGCACTGTTAATGTCGTGTGTCTGCTTTGATGCACTTCCCCAGTGTGCATATTTGGGGATGAATCCCCTGGCAAGCTGAAAAAAACTCTATAACCTCAATATGATGTATATGCGAGTGAATCAGTCTGCTCGTTTGCCTGTTGTTTTTATTAATGAATCCCGTACTTTACACATAAGTAGTAAACTCATATTTTATTTACACTCGAAACTTGTTTTTCCCAATAAAAAGGGACTTCGTTGGGAGGAGCCAGGGAGAGGTGGGAAAGGACCGGTAACTCTGTACACACTGGGCATTGGTGAGGCGTACGTTCCAGAGTTACGCGCCCTTGCTTCCTACCCGAACCGCACCGTCTATGTACCCACTTCCGCTCGACTTTCCTCGCTCGCTTCCGCCATCAGATCTGGTAAGTGCCCGTAAATTTTTTTTAAACAAAGTTATATCTGTGTTTTTATATAGAAATGTGCGTCCGTATGATCGTGTGTGTGTGTGTGTGTGTGTGTGTGTGTGTGTGTGTGTGTGTGTGTGCATGCGCGCGCGTAAGTGCATGAAAACGTAAGAGTGTGTGTGTATGTGTGTGTGTGCATGCGCGCGCGTAAGTGCATGAAAACGTAAGTGTGTGTGTGTGTGTGTGTGTGTATGTGAGCGCCCGAGAGCGCTCGCGCGCGCATGTGTGTGCGTGTATGAGTGCGTATGTCGGTGCCTCCCTCTCAGGTCGCGTGTACACGCTCATGCATGTGATTGTTAGCGCGTGCTTACTTGTGTATATGTGCGTTGTTGCACGCGTGCGCGCGGGGATGTTGATATGTACCTGCCTGTCTGCAAGTCTTCGTGTACACGTCTGTGCGTGTGACTGCTAGCGCGCACGTGTGTGTATCTGTGCATGCGTATGTGTGCGTGTATGTCGGCCTGTGAATATGTCTGCATAATATGTGTGCATTCGTGTGTATACGAGCTCGTCATGGTACGCATCCCCCTGTGGGTTCGGGGTAAGAATTGACCCACCGCGTCTCCCTGCGCGATTCGTAAGAGGCGAATAACTAGGGACACCGTGACTTGATCTGGGTTTACTCTAAACTGTTCTCGTGATTTACGTGCTTAATGGCCTTACATAGCCTACGAAGGTATGCAACTCTGCTTACACAGTAAATGTTGGTCGGTCTTTCTTCCAGACTCTGCGGAGGAGGCGTTTGAGGGCGTGGACAGTGGCTGTGGAGACCAGTGTCATTCCCATGCGGTCTGCACGTGTGGACAACGCACTGGTCAGTTCCAGTGCCTCTGCAAGGACGGATTCTCAGGCGATGGACTCACCTGTACAGGTAGATAATCCCTCCAATCTGATTTTGTTTGTTTGTTTGTGTTTCCTGTTGCTTGACCGCTAGGAAAAGAGTCGTCGGTTTGCGTCGAGTTTGAAGGCCTGGACAGGTAGGATGCTATGTGAGGTCAATCAATCTATTTGACCCCATCAATCCGGGTTTTTCTTGGTCGGCCTGGGGCTTTGGAGCCGGACATCCTTGTGTTGCTTGCACGGTGGGCTGGGTCGTAAGTTGGCAGTCGTGTGAGGAGCCCGAAACATCTGCTGTTGGATGTGATGGTGAACCACTGTTGTTCCCACCGTTCTTCTGATCTCGGTGTTACAGTTCATGTCTCGTCAGGTGTTGCTGACAGCTTTCCTTAGTGAGAACATCTCGCACATCGTGATTTTGCCTTCAAGAGGTTTGGTTAGGGACCAACGTTGGCACTAATGAGTGGGTGTTCCATTTTGAATAAAGAATAAAATGTGCAAGAACACGAAAGTCTGAAATGAGCGACGCCTGTGCAGTATTGTTTACATATCAACCTGTATCATGTCCTTTTTGTTGTTTCAATACATTCTTTTATGGGAATTTCATCTCCAGTCGACGGTGTGCAGTGCCCAGTGAAAAGTCTTACTCCTCGGCAGTGCGGGCGAGGCATCTCGCCCAAGGATGCGAGTCTGGGATCCGGGCAGCGTGGAGAAGCGCATCTACCGGCCGCGAAGTTACTGCGGGCCAGTGATTTGACCACTGGACTGTAGCCCTCTACTCGCAGTGTAGTCTGTCTTCGTGACAAACCTCGGAGGTTCATTGGTTGTAGAATAACTGATAGCGGGTTCGATTCCCAGCCTGGGACTTTGAATAAAAAAATATATTTCACCATCACCTGTGAAGTTTCGTCCGTATGTAAGGAACTTCATTGTTCTACTCTCAGAACAAATTTATCGACGTAAGAGCCCGTTGTCTGACAATCGCCTACAGTTTTATCATTGTGTAAGGAACATCTTTGTTCTACTGCTAGAGCTAAGTTAACGACGTAAGAGACCGTTGTCTGACAATCGCCTACAGTTTTATCATTGTGTAAGGAACATCTTTGTTTTACCAAAGAACTTGAGACAACAAGAAGCGTCACTCTAGTATCTTGTATAGTAAAAAAAGCAGGACGAGATTTTGCTTGCGTTTTACGTCAGTCACTCACGAGTAATTTTTGCTTACCTCCCTTTAGTTTGGTTGGATCAATCATGAGTAGACGGTGTGGCCTGTGTTGCGCCTTTCTTGGCAGTTTTAACACTAGAGCAGTCACCATCAGTTTATTGTCAGTTTGAGAGACTCACTGGCTCATAAAACGGTAGCTAGAGCATAATCGATTTCGCCTACCATGGCGATCATCATGATCCAACCAAAAACAAGGGACGCAACTCACGCAAACCGCCGGCGAAATCTCGTCCTGCGTAAAATGGCGGAGTGACGCTTCTTGTTGTCTCAAGTTCTTTGGTTGTACTGTCCAAGCGTGAGAGACAGGTAATGGCGACGTTTGAAGAGCGGCAATGTAGACTGCCGTTGTGGCGGACTTCAGCTCTTCGGAGAGGAAGCAGAATTTATCGGTAACGGGGAAATCGCAGGCTCGGTCTCTAATGAATGAAGAAATGAACAAGGTATCAAACGCTATCAGCCTCTGCAGGATATGTAAGGCTATTGACCACGAAATCACGGGGACTCGTTTGAGTAAATAAGAGCAAGTCAAGCCATTATTTTCCTAGAAAGCAAAAAAAGAGGGCGACACTAGTCACTCGTCTTTTACGAGGCGCGGGGGGAAACGCGGTCCGCCTCTTCTAACCCCCGATCCACGGGGGTGTTCTGTTCCCCCCAATCCCCCTGGATCTTTTCCCATTTGTCCTCTCCAGGGTTTCTGCTTTGTCTCTGGAGTTGTCCGATCATTGCGTTTCAGTGTCATTGTGTTGTCAATTAGAAAAATCAAAATGAGAACATGTGTTTGCGCATTTGTTGTTTGCTTGCTTTTCTTCTCTTTTTTACAATTGTGAGAGAGAGTTGTAATGCTGGAAAGATTGGCATATTTTCTAAATTCAAAACACACACACACACACACACACACACACACACACACACACACACACACACACACACACACACACACACACACACACACACACACACACACACACACACACTTTCTCTTCTATCATTAACTCCTAATAAATGTCGGCGGGGCATTCTAAAGCTCTTGAGTAGCCCTTTTCTCAGCTTGTCGGAAGGTCAGGCTTTCAAAGAAATAAATCGATGCTAATGCGCGTGATGACACTTCATACGAACTCCATAGGCACGGCGTTCAAATGCTCACCAGTTGCTCTGTCCTCTGTCCAGAGAGCCAAAACAAATAACTTTTCGCGACACGAAGTTTCTAATACTCGCCAATGACTGTCAGTGACGCATGTTGTGACGCAAGGCGTGACGTATGTTTTCCCAGCGTGCCCACGTGACACGTACCGGGAAGGCCTGACCCCTGGGCCCTGCCTGGCCTGCCCCCTCAACTCCTCCACCCCCTCCCCAGGGGCCACGTCCCCCTCCCAGTGTCAGTGTCGGCCCCCGCTGTACAGAGAGAGCCAGGACGAGCCATGCCAACGTGAGTTAGTGTGTAGGCATGTGAGGTGCGCAGGGTGTGTGAGTGAGTGAGTGAGTGTGTGTGTGTGTGTGTGTGTGTGTGTGTGTGTGTGTGTGTGTGTGTCTGTGTTTGTGTGAGTGTTAGTGTTAGTGATTGTGTGCGCATGTGTGCGTACGTGCGTGCGTGCGTGCGTGCGTGCGTGCGTGTGTGTGTATGTATGTGTGGGTGGGGGTTTGTCTGTGTTTGTGTGTTTGAGTCTTTGTGTTTGTGTGAGTGTTAGTGTTTGTGTGCGTGTGTGCATGTGTGCGTGTGTGTGCGCGCGTGTGTGTGTTTTGGGGTAGAGTGTTTGTGTTTTTGTGGCGTGTGTATTTGTGAGTAAGTGTGTGTGTGTGTGTGTGTGTGTGTGTGTGCGTGTGTGTGTGCCTGTCTGTGCGTGTGTGTTTTTGTGTGTGTGTGCGCGCGCATGCGTGCGTGTGTATTTGTGACTGTGTGTTTTTGAGTGTGTGTTTGTGTGTTTATGTGTGTGTGTGTGTGCGTGTGCGTGTGCGTGTGTGTGTGTGTGTGTGTGTGTGTGTGTGTGTGTGCGTGCGTGTGTGTGTGTGTGTGTGTGTGTTTGGGGAGGGTGTGTTTGTGTTTGAGGAGGGTGTGTGTGTGTTTGTAGTGTGTGTAAGTGTGTCTGTGTGTGTTTATGTATGTATGCGTGCGTGCATGTGTGTGTAATATGTGTGTGTGTGTGTGTGTGTGTGTACTCTGTGTGTGTGTGTGTATGTGTGTTGTGGAGCGGATGGACAGAATACATTCCTTTTTTTATCACAGCAGATTTTGACCATGAACTGTCTTCAATCGAATGCGGTCATTGTTGTTGTTGTCTTTGTCGTCAGCAATTTCGTTGTTGCTGCTGTCTTCGAGATTTAGAACTTGGAGAAATTGGGATCAATGTAACAACGGTATCGTTTTTTAAACACAATGTTGTGGTGTCAAAGTGGGGGAAAAAGTTGGTCGTTTTCAATCTTAACAAAAGACTGTCTATCATCGATAAAACGTTTCCACTTAAAATACTTTTTTGGACTCTGTTTGCTGTCATCCACAGAGCGGACCTGCCCTCCACTTCCCAGCATTCCTGGCGGCGAGCGATTCGAAGTAGAGGGGGCAGTGAGAGGCAAAATGCCCTACACAGGGACGCCATGTCAATACAAGGCCGGTAACTCCTGCCATCTCCGATGCGGCCCTGGCTTCCGGCTGAAGGGCCTGCCGGGATTGGTCTGCCAGCTTGACGGAAGTTGGCGTGGAGAGGACCCGGATTGCCAGGGTGAGTGAAATGATTCTTTTTACTGACTTTTGGGTGGACTGCCTTTTCGAACATGTTTGACGCCACCCAGCACTGAGCAGTCAGCTGAGGAAAGATGGACCCCAAACTTGACAACTAACAACGTCTGCGGAAATGGCGCACAGCAGTACTGTCTGTATTGTGTGGAACCCTATCTCGACTTCGTTGCCGACTATGCCACAGACTCTTTGTATTTGATCTTTGGTGGCAATGGCGTCGCTGCAACGCCGACAATCGACAGGCCACAGGAAATTAACCTCTTGCAGCACCACCCAACGCGCGCATCGCCAGCCAATCAGCGCGCGTGTACTTGTCAGTTTCCTTGTGGAAAGTTCCAGTGTGTCTTTTTTTTATATAGACGAGCCGACTTGTGCTGGGAAATAAACCATGCTTAAGCTCCAAGGAGAAACACACAGCCATAGTCAAAATGTGGAGGGGGATGGGGGGTGGGGGGAGGGGGGGGGGAGAGGGGAGAGAGGAAGGCGAAGTTTGTAGGTCGGACAACCGATATGCCGAGTGATAGTCGGAGGAAATTGTTTATTACTGCAGTGTTCTACACTTTCCAGTCTTCAGTATAAAACTGTTTGTCCCAGATTCGGCTGTGAACGGAGCGTTTAAAAGGGTTAATTGGGTGTGGTGAAAGTGTAGAGTAAGACATTTCATGTCTACGTATGTGGTGAAAGTGTCGAGTAAGACATTTCATGTCTATGTATGTGGTGAAAGTGTCGAGTAAGACATTTCATGTCTACGTATGTGGTGAAAGTGTCGAATAAGACATTTCATGTCTATGTAAGTGGTGAAAGTGTCGAGTAAGACATTTCATGTCTATGTATGTGGTGAAAGTGTCGAGTAAGACATTTCATGTCTACGTATATGGTGAAAGTTTCGACTAAGTTATTTCATGTCTACGTATGTGGTGAAAGTGTCGAGTAAGTTATTTCATGTCTACGTATGTGGTGAAAGTGTGGAGTAAGACATTTCATGTCTACGTATGTGGTGAAAGTGTCGAGTAAGTTATTTCATGTCTACGTATGTGGTGAAAGTGTACAGTAAGACATTTCATGTCTATGTATGTGGTGAAAGTGTACAGTAAGACATTTCATGTCTACGTATGTGGTGAAAGTGTACAGTAAGTTATTTCATGTCTACGTATGTGGTGAAAGTGTAGAGTAAGTTATTTCATGTCTACGTATGTGGTGAAAGTGTAGAGTAAGTTATTTCATGTCTACGTATGTGGTGAAAGTGTGGAGTAAGACATTTCATGTCTACGTATGTGGTGAAAGTATAGAGTAAGACATTTCATGTCTATGTATGTGGTGAAAGTGTCGAGTAAGACATTTCATGTCTACGTATGTGGTGAAAGTGTAGAGTAAGACATTTCATGTCTACGTATGTGGTGAAAGTGTCGAATAAGTTATTTCATGTCTACGTATGTGGTGAAAGTGTCGAGTAAGACATCCCATGTCTACGTATGTGGTGAAAGTGTCGAGTAAGACATTTCATGTCTACGTATGTGGTGAAAGTGTCGAGTAAGACATTTCATGTCTACGTATGTGGTGAAAGTGTCGAGTAAGACATCCCATGTCTACGTATGTGGTGAAAGTGTCGAGTAAGACATTTCATGTCTACGTATGTGGTGAAAGTGTAGAGTAAGACATTTCATGTCTACGTATGTGGTGAAAGTGTCGAATAAGTTATTTCATGTCTACGTATGTGGTGAAAGTGTCGAGTAAGACATTTCATGTCTACGTATGTGGTGAAAGTGTCGAGTAAGACATTTCATGTCTACGTATGTGGTGAAAGTGTCGAATAAGTTATTTTATGTCTACGTATGTGGTGAAAGTGTCGAATAAGTTATTTCATGTCTACGTATGTGGTGAAAGTGTCGAATAAGTTATTTCATGTCTACGTATGTGGTGAAAGTGTAGAGTAAGACATTTCATGTCTACGTATGTGGTGAAAGTGTCGAGTAAGACATCCCATGTCTACGTATGTGGTGAAAGTGTCGAGTAAGGTATTTCATGTCTACGTATGTGGTGAAAGTGTAGAGTAAGTTGTTTCATGTCTATGTATGTGGTGAAAGTGTCGAGTAAGACATTGCATGTCTACGTATGTGGTGAAAGTGTCAAGTAAGTTATTTTATGTCTACGTATGTGGTGAAAGTGTCGAATAAGACATTTCATGTCTACGTATGTGGTGAAAGTGTCGAGTAAGTTATTTCATGTCTATGTATGTGGTGAAAGTGTAGAGTAAGTTGTTTCATGTCTACGTATGTGGTGAAAGTGTCGAGTAAGACATTGCATGTCTACGTATGTGGTGAAAGTGTCAAGTAAGTTATTTTATGTCTACGTATGTGGTGAAAGTGTCGAATAAGACATTTCATGTCTACGTATGTGGTGAAAGTGTAGAGTAAGACATTTCATGTCTACGTATGTGGTGAAAGTGTCGAGTAAGTTATTTTATGTCTACGTATGTGGTGAAAGTGTTGAATAAGACATTTCATGTCAACGTATGTGTCTTGTCATGCCCTTAGCGCTCCACAACGCTTTGCTGGGAATCGCCTTCTTGACCGTTGACCATCTAGTGGTTCCTCCGCTCAGTCCGCCGAATCCAGTCTTCACGTGCTTAGGTAGACATACCTAGATCACCGAGGGTTCGAGACCCGTCGGCTACCCTCACCAGGTTTAGCCAGCCAGTCAAAGCTGTTGCCCGGGGTGTGGCCACTGCGCACGCTACAGTTTCTAGGAGCCACTGGTGAGAGCTGGGTGACAAGGGGGGACCAAAGGTGGACGAACTACTCCCATAGAGAGCACGACGTGTACCTCCACCAGAGGTACTACCCCTCCTTGAGCACCCCATACACCCCTTCATGTCTACGTATGTGGTGAAAGTGTCGAATAAGACATCCCATGTCTACGTATGTGGTGAAAGTGTCGAGTAAGACATTTCATTTCTACGTATGTGGTGAAAGTATCGAGTAAGACATCCCATGTCTACGCATGTGGTGAAAGTGTCGAGAAAGACATTGCCTTTTTACGTATGTGGTGAAAGACATTTCATGTCTACGTATGTGGTGAAAGTGTCGAATAAGTTATTTCATGTCTACGTATGTGGTGAAAGTGTCGAATAAGACATCCCATGTCTACGTATGTGGTGAAAGTGTCGAGTAAGACATTTCATTTCTACGTATGTGGTGAAAGTGTCGAATAAGACATCCCATGTATACGTATGTGGTGAAAGTGTCGAGTAAGACATTGCCTTTTTACGTATGTGGTGAAAGACATTTCATGTCTACGTATGTGGTGAAAGTGTCGAGTAAGACATTTCATTTCTACGTATGTGGTGAAAGTGTCGAATAAGACATCCCATGTCTACGTATGTGGTGAAAGTGTCGAGTAAGACATTTCATTTCTACGTATGTGGTGAAAGTGTCGAGTAAGACATCCCATGTCTACGTATGTGGTGAAAGTTTCGAGAAAGACATTTCATGTCTACGTATGTGGTGAAAGTTTAGAGTAAGATATTTCATGTCTATGTATGTGGTGAAAGTGTCGAGTAAGTTATTTTCATGTCTACGTATGGGGTGAAAGTGTCGAATAAGTTATTTCATATCTACGTATGTGGTGAAAGTGTAGAGTAAGATATTTCATGTCTATGTATGTGGTGAAAGTGTCGAGTAAGACATTTCATGTCTATGTATGTGGTGAAAGTGTCGAGTAAGACATCCCATGTCTACGTATGTGGTGAAAGTGTAGAGTAAGACATCCCATGTCTACGTATGTGATGAAAGTGTCGAGTAAGACATTTCATGTCTATGTATGTGGTGAAAGTGTCGAGTAAGACATCCCATGTCTACGTATGTGGTGAAAGTGTCGAGTAAGACATCCCATGTCTACGTATGTGGTGAAAGTGTCGAGTAAGACATCCCATGTCTACGTATGTGGTGAAAGTGTAGAGTAAGACACTTCATGTCTACGTATGTGGTGAAAGTGTCGAGTAAGACATCCCATGTCTACGTATGTGGTGAAAGTGTCGAGTAAGACATCCCATGTCTATTCATAGTTCAGCGAAGAACTGCCTACAGTTTACACATGTAATGCTTAATTTTTTAAAATCTGTTTGATCTGGAGAAAACGAGTGCTTGAATTTAAAAAAGGAGAAAATATTAGATGGGGTTCTCACCTTGATCATATATACCTGTGCGTGTATGAATACATGTAGACGTTGCTATTCTTTGCGATGGTTAGAAGAAGTCTACTGCAGGAAAAACTTTTTTTAATGAGGCGAATGTAATTCTGTTATTTGCCATCCATCTGACATTCCATTGTCAACTAAGAAAGTAAAAACCTCGAGGGCATACTATCCAGCAGTCTGTCTGTTCGTGCACCCATGCGTGCACACTCACGTTGGGAGACATACGTACTCACACATATACTTACCCACACATATACTTACCCACACATATACTTACTCACACATATACTTACCCACACATATACTTACCTACACAAGTACTTACCTACACATATGCACGCAAGAACGTAGGCCTCACGCCCACCCAGACGAGTGAAAGAACGCCCCCAGTGCGCAAAGTGACAGAAGCACTCGGGCCCATACACTCCACATACACGCACGCGCGCATTGCACACGCAGCTTTGAAAACAGGCATGCAATGTCCCCTGGACTTT
>JAWQFJ010002246.1:112500-115000 GCA_034096865.1 Theodoxus fluviatilis
GTCATTGGTAGGTTTAGTTGTTTGACCTTGACCTTGAAGGTCACCTGAAGGTCAAGGTCATATAAAGGTCAAGGTCAAGCATGTGAGTCGTATGGGCTTTGCCCTTCTTGTTAAAATTTTATTTTAATCAAAGTTTTGTTTCTGTAATTCACTGTGCAGGTATTCTTTTAGGATGCAAAAATCTGAGTATATCTGAAACATTTTACTGGTGCACAGTGTACATAGTAATACCAACGGGAATATTACAACATTTAGCGACACATTGCTCAAAATTCAAACATACAAAAAACACACGCACACGCATACACAAACACACACACACACACACACACACACACAAACAAACACACTCACACACACACAAACACACACACGCACACACGCACACACGCACACACACACGCGCGCGCACACACACACACACACACACACACACACACACACACACACACGATCACAGACACATGCACACACAAACAAACAAACACACTCACACACTCACACACACACACACACACACACGCACATACAGACACACGCACACACACAAACACACGCACACACAGACACACGCACACACACAAACACTCACATATTCGCGTACATGTACATACAAGCAAGCAGCATAGACACGAATCTTGACAACTTTAGCTGCGGGTCTTCCAGTACTATGATGTGCTAGCGAAAGCAGCCGACAAGGTGTTTCCAGTCTTTGAAATGGAAAATAAAAATCCTTGTAAGCATACAGGTGTCGGTATCATAGTTGGAACGAAGATGAAGACAGTGTCTGCTTTCGGAAATTGAAATATTACAAGACCTGACGTACTGGAGGTTGCGTATGATTATAGCGATTACACAAAAAGAAGAAGAGGAAATACATTTTGGATTGTCTTTGCTAGCATATCATCGTCCTTGGAACACCGCCTCAGTTCAAATAAGTTCACACCAAACTTATACACTCTAAAGCAAACGAAACTAAAGGAAACCAAACGAAACGAAACGAAACGAAACCAAACGAAACGAAACGAAACGAAACGAAACCAAACCAAACCAAACCAAACCAAACCAAACCAAACTAAACCAAACCAAACCAAACCAAACCAAACCAAACCAAACCAAACCAAACCAAACCGATCCAAACCAAATTGATCCAAATAAAACCAAACCGTTCCAAGCCAAATCAAACCAAACCAAACCTTGGAAACTGCTTCTTACATAACCGTTGATATCATCACCAATATTAAGAATTGTTATGTTTGCTTAGAGTGGAACTAGTAACAGCTCCTTCAAAAGGAACTGTGCGGTACTTTTTTTTCCAGACCCTCCCGTGAAGTTTTTCAACCCCTTTTCACGCGATGCGAAAACACCACCAGCCCCTCTCCATTCATCTCCGGCACCTTCCTCTGTTTCGGAAGCAAGGACAGAAGGCAACTATGCAACTTTCTCTCCTTCCGAGGACGCCAGTCTCACTTCAGAGACTCCAACGACCTTGGAGGAGAAATTGACCGAAGACGATCACTCAACGCCCAGGGACGACAGATCCGCACCCAAGTCATTTTCCTCCACCATGGAAGTTCCAGGGGAAACACAGAAAACCGACAGCGCTCTGTCTGACATGGACGGCGATGGAGGCGGCAAGACGACGAGTCCGCTCTCCACGACCGTGGCAGCCACCTCGGCATCTACAGAGGGCACAAGTCCTGGGCAGAAATACCCAGGCGTCCCTGCGCATCTTCCTCCTTCCGGTCGGATTGGGTCACCACTGACACATGACCGTTCGGCGCTAATGTTGGAGCCCAAGGTCAAGGACTCCCATGACATCCGTTCCGGGGATGGATCGGCCATGACTACAGGTGACGTCAAATACGGAAGTTGCTTGTCATGGTGTGTGTCTTGGTCCCTATAGCAGACTGGAAACAGCAAATCTTTTGCAGTGACTGTAACTCTCAAATTTGCTTTCTCCAATCCCTCTCGACCCTGTGCATATCTCTAACATTAGTGTGTATCATTTGGTGTCCCCTCCAACTTTATGTCGAATTATTCGCATGACCCATATTGTTTAAACCGTCCGAAACCGCCCCAAAGTCAATAGGTAACAAGTACACGCTACGTGCATACATGTCTCCTTTGGACATTCTTCTTATCCATTATTCTTACTCCTAGAGAAATCGTGGCCCTCACCCTGAGGGTAGGAAGTTAATGTTTCTGTCTGAGAAGGCCCAGTTCCAGATTTCATGTGCAAGAGCAGAAACTAGACATGTAGAGAAGCAGGATACTAAACACTAAGATTACACAGAATGCACATGTGACTCTCATTGCCTCTGTAGGCAGTTGACCTATCTTGTGTCAGTGATGAATCCGAGAGATTGTATGCAAACATCAGTCTATACATTCATTTACTGATTTCCTTCCACGAGTCAGATGCTACAAGCGCGTATGGTCTGAACAACCTTTTCATAAAGCTCTTTTTCCTCAGCTGGGCAACAAACTACCAACCTTC
>JAWQFJ010002246.1:120000-125000 GCA_034096865.1 Theodoxus fluviatilis
GTGAGTGTCTGTGTGTGTGTGTGTCCGTGTTGCTTATGGTGTGAATGTGTTTTGTATGCTGTGAATGTGTGGTGTGTTTGTGCTGTGTATGCATGTGCACGCACATGTTTCAATGCTCATTTGCTCATGAATGCTTTTCCGTGCTCTCTGCAAGGTTTTAGGTGTGCCTTTCAATGGAAACAACTTTCCTTCCTGTATGAGCACTTCCAATAATTTTTCCACCAAATGTTGTTTGTTCTGCTTTTTCTCATCTTTCACAGCAAATATTCTCAAACTACGCACAGCTGTGTATTGATGGAAAATATGCGTTTTCATTTCAGAAACGTGCCCTGCAGGACATTTTAGCTCGGACGGCCTGATGCCCTGCGAGTTATGTCCCTTGAACACGTACCAGCCCCTAGAGGGCGGCAGCGACTGCCTGCTCTGTCCCAATGGAACGGGAACTCTGCACAGTGGCGCCACCTCGCAGAAAGAATGCGTCGGTAAGCTCGGACAGACAATGTGAACACAGGTTCTTTTCTTCTGATCACGTGGGAGGTTCTTCCCACGGATTGCGTTTTTGGAATCGATGTGTCTGGAGTTTAGTGCCTGGAGCATAGTGCATCTTGTATGGTCGATTTTCATTAATCTGCACATATTTCCATATATATTGTGGGAAGAAACGTTTATATAGGAGAATGTTCGTCATAATGTTTTGGGGGTTTCGCTTTTATTTTCTTTAACCCCGTTCCGCATTTGCTTGCGATGGTTTATGGGGATTTTTTTTAACTGAAAAAGGATGTGATGCAAAAGTACCGTTACTGACTCATGAAACACCAGACTTTTTTTTGCGTTTTCTTCATGGGCTGACTTCGCTCCATTTCTCTCCAATCGTTTGTCCATTTTAGCATGTAAACAACAAACCAAAATGGCGTCTGATTAGCACGTGTTGGCGCTCTGTGACGTCACTGTCCCCATTCTTTGCAAAGGGCACGTCTCTACCTTGACAAGCCCTCTCGTCCCTTGCAGCCTACAACGCATGCGCCACGCACGCGTGCAGACATGGCGGCCGCTGCTTTCCGGGAAGCAGGGGAAGCTACTCTTGTCTGTGCGAGGTGGGCTTCCGGGGCAAGGCATGTGAGGAGGACATCGACGATTGCCTCCCTTTGCCCTGTCGAAACCATGGCACCTGCATTGACCATCTGGCTGGCTTCCGGTGTGTGTGCAGCGTGGGATTCACCGGTGAGTACGGGGTCTTCACAAAGCAGTTTGGGCATGGGTGCCTTGCAACAGGAATAGTAGTAGAAGTAGCAGTAGTAGTAGTAGTAGTAGTAGTAGTAGTAGTAGTAGAAGTAAGAGTTGTAGTAGTAGTAGTAGTAGTAGTAGTAGTAGTAGTAGAAAAAGCAGTAGTAGTTGTAGAAGCAATAGCAGTAGAAGAAGCAGTAGTTGTAGTAGAAGCAGTAGTAATAGTAGTAGCATTAGTAGTTGCAGTAGTAGAAGTAGTTGTTGTAGACTAGTAGCAGCAGCAGCAGCAGCAGCAGCAGTAGTAGTAGTAGTAGTAGTAGTAGTAGCAGTAGTAGTAGTAGAAAAAGCAGTAGTAGTAGTAATAGTAGTAGTAGTAGTAGTAGTAGTAGTAGTAGTAGTAGTAGTAGTAGTAGTAGTAGTAGTAGTAGTAGTAGTAGTAGTAGTAGTAGTAGTAGTAGTAGTAGTAGTAGAGAGCCATCTGTCGGCTTCGTGAGATCATGATTCTGCTCAGGCGGGTCACTCTGTCCTGGAGCAGTGTCCGGGATGACTGACCAGTCCAGTCCTGGATACACAGTCCGACCTATTTTCTCTGGAGACAATGCTGGACGGTGAAGAGGAGGATCTCCCATCCTGCCTCCGTTTCTTCTGTTCCTCCTTGGTTTTTTTCTTGGAAAATACCGGAAGTGCGTTCATTCTATGTGTGGGAACTGAATTAAGATATTTTGTGTCAGGCATTACACAAGTTGGGAGGGGGGACTTCAGGGGACAGTACCACATAATTTTGTTTTGTTCATAATGGTATTCAAGAGGGTACACAGATGGATATGTGGATTCGTGTGAGTTAAAATACGTATGTAGGGTTGATGTGGACGAGAAGATAAGAAACACTGTTATGTATGCACATAAATCCTAAGTGTGTTTGTGTGTGTGCTTTGAATATCTAATTTTTAAATGTCTTGATTTAATTTAATTTGATTTGATTTGATTTGGGTTATTTTAATATAATTTTGGTTTGGTTTGGTGTCGTCCTACATGATTTGACTACCATTACTAAGACATATGATGGAACTCTCCCTGTCCATCCATCCACGACAAACCAGCCACCCACCCACACACTGCCACTTATCCACCTCCACCATCATCCCATCCACGACAAACCAGCCACCCACCCACACACTGCCACTTATCCACCTCCACCGTCATCCCATCCACGACAAACCAGCCACCCACCCACACACTGCCACTTATCCACCTCCACCGTCACCGCATCCACGACAAACCAGCCACCCACTCACACACTGCTACTTATCCACCTCCACCATCATCCCATCCACGACAAACCAGCCACCCACCCCCACACTGCTACTTATCCACCTCCACCGTCATCACATCCACGACAAACCAGCCACCCACCCACACACTGCCATTTATCCACCTCCACCGCAATCTCATCCACGACAAACTAGCCACCCACCCACACACTGCCACTTATCCACCTCCACCGTCATCCCATCCACGACAAACCAGCCACACACCCACACACTGCCACTTATCCACCTCCCACGTCATCATATCTGCCTGCATTGTTCCCCCTCTGACACCCCACCAGCCAGATACGTCGCTTTCCAGGTTCCCTGTGCGAGTTTGACGTGGACGAGTGTTCCTCTTCCCCCTGCACTAACGGCGGGTCTTGTCTCAATGTTCCTGGAAGCTACCAGTGTTACTGTCTCCATGGTTACCAAGGTCGGCTTTGCGAGGTCAAGGTCGACACGCAGCCGCACTGTGTCCATGGCGTTGTAAACGGAAGTTCTTGCTCGTGTCAAGCTGGCTACTCAGGTGAGGATGTCTGATTTGAGGCAGCAGAGAAAGGCTCATAGCCACTCGGGCTATTGATTCGTTTTCCGCTGACTTGTAAAGTCTGCCATGAAAAGAAGTAATATGTTCATATTTCATGTGATGATGCATGATTTCAGGCAACAGACTTGCTCATAGCCATTCGGACTATTGTTGTTTTTTTTCCACCGACTTGTAAAGTCTACCATGATGTGTGGCTATTTCAGGTGAGGATGAATGATTTTAGACAATTGAAAGGGGGTTAAAGCCACTCGGGCTATTGTCAAGAAAATATCTGCTATACTTGTTGCAACCCTTTGTCATAAATCTGTCTCTGTGTGTAGTTCTGTCTGTGCGTGAATGACTGTACTTGGTAAACATCTACGATGCATTTACCCCTGTATATGATTGCGTTAGCGTTGGTTCATCGCCCACCTCGTGCCAAAGCAAACCAACAGCATTTACAGGAACTTCCCTTCCCGTCCATCTTGTCTGAGGTAACAAGATCATTCAGGCCATTGATGAATATTTCGCTGACTTTTAAAATCAGCCATGAAAAGAAGTACTATGTTCGTATTTCAGGTGATGATGCGTGATTTCAGGCAACAAAGAGAGGCTCAAAGCCACTTGGACTATTGATTCATCTTTCGCTGACTCGTAACATCTACCAAGAGGCGAATTACTTTGTTCTTATATGGTTTCATCAATACATTAATGCATGACCCACGCAGGCAACTTCGCATGGAGAACCCATGCTGCGAATACTTGGCAACGTTGTGAGTGATCCCTCAATAATTTCTCGCAACTTGTGTGGCCATGGCAGATGCCCCATCAGAAACTTTTTTTCCCTTTCATTTTCGATTTGTTTAGTGCCTGACTACTAATATCACACAGAGCATTTTTATTGTATTTAAAAAGTAAGCGGGACTGTGCGTCTTCCTGAAAGGATTTGCTGAATAAAACTGCATGTGTCGACAGTTTGGACACTGCTAAGCATTAATGCGATATCTTCTAACGCTTTCATTTCGGGTTACAAATTCTTTGCACCCAGGTAACGTATTTCTATTAAGACGTTGTGACAGTAGATTTTAAGGGTGTTTACTTTCAGTTTATTTTTGTAGGTAAGTAGGTATCATCACCTTAAGCGTCGTCAGGTTTTGACGAGTTTGAAATTTTTCACTACACTTGCAGATCATAGATGGTTTTACCATGTCTGGTACTGTAAAAACAAGGTGTATTTTTATTTCTAAGGAAAATGTCACCATTGAGTTTATTTCTTTATTGATCAAATTTTCATCAGTAAGGCATGAGAGTTTGACGAATCCTTCAAATGAAAAAAAGAAGCTTAATCATAATAAAATATTTAAATTGCAGAACAGAAAGTTTCTCCTATTATGGTCCCTCTTAATAAGTGATTTAACTATTATCCATTTAGTTTATATGCTGATGGAGAAAAATATAAGGATATAATTTTTATGGGTAGTTTCAGAGACGTAAAAAAGCCATAAATGACTCTGCATGTACTCTTTCAAAGACACAGGGAGTAAATATAATGTCTAGCCTTCGTATCGTCAGAACTAGTGTCTGATTTCGGCGCATTCATGCAAATCTATGTCTGAACCAGTGAAACTGTAGCATCTCTTTCTCTGCAGGCAAAAAGTGCAGGTTGCTATGTTGCTTGGGTAAACACACGACAGCAACCAATCAAAATTCTGGGCAAACGAGAAGTTTGCACACTATTCAGAGTTGTAATTGCTCCTCTTTGCATCTCCTGTTTTTTTTCTACCGAGAAAGTAGCAAAATCAAGTGATAACTGCAGCATAGTTGCCTTACTCCTCTACTGTCATTTTGCAATCATGATTCTCGATTTTTCAAGACGAATACTCTAATATGGCGGTTCGTAACTGCACGGATATAATTTTTTTTTTGCCAATTTTGTTAAC
>JAWQFJ010002246.1:130000-137500 GCA_034096865.1 Theodoxus fluviatilis
TATGTGTGTGTGCGTATGTGTGTGTGTGTTTGTATGTGTGTGTATTTGTGTGTGTACGTGTGTGTGTGTTTATGTGTGTGCATGTGTGTGTGTTTGTGTGTGTGTTTGTGTGTGTGTTTGAGCGTGTGTTTGTGTGTGAGTTTGTGTGTGTGTGTGTGTGTGTGTGTATGTGTGTGAGTGTGTGTGTGTGTTTGTGATTGCGTTTGTTTGTGTGTGTGTTTGTGTATGTGTGTGTGTGTTTGTGTGTGTGTGCGCGTGTTTGTTTGTGTGTGTGTTTGTGTGTGTGTGTGTTTGTTTGTGTGTATGTGTGTGTTTGTGTGTGCGTTTGTGTTAGTGTGTGTGTGTGTGTGTGTTTGTGTGTGTGTGTGTGTGTTTGTATGTGTGTGTGTGTGTGTGCGAGTGTTTATTTGTGTGTGTGTGTTTGTGTCTGTGTGTGTGTTTGTTTGTTTGTGTGTATGTGTTTGTGTGTTTGTGAGTGTGTTTGTGTTTGTGTGTTTGTGTGTGTGTTTGTGTGTGTATGATTGTGCGTATGCGTGTGTGTGTGTGTGTTTGTGTGTGTGTTTGTGTGTGCGTGTGTTTGTTTTTATGTGTGTGTGTTTGTGTGTGTGTGTGTTTGTGTGTTTGTGTGTGTGCGTTCGCGCGTGAGTGTGTGTGTATATGTGCGTGTGTTTGTGTGTGTGCATGTGTATGTGTGTGCGTGCGTGTGTGCATGTTGTATGACTGTCGGCTCTCCTCTTCCTCTATTCTTTCATTTGAATTGCATGCAAACGATATCTTTGGGCAAGACACACACACACACAAACACACACGCACACTCGCACGCACGCATGCACATACACACACACGCGCGCGCGCGCACACACAAACACACACGCACGCACGCACGCACGCGCGCACACACACACACACACACAATTAGTCAATTTTTTTTACAAGTAAACGCAACGTTACGGGTACACAAAGCATGCACATTTGAAGGAGAAACCCGAGGCAACAGAGCCTATTCGAAATGAGAACCGGCATCTTTTTGTGGTCTGACTGATGCTTTTTGTGTATGTGTGTGTACTTCAGGACAGAGACAGACCTTCAGTGAGGGAATGGTCTCTGCATGGGAGGGGTACGTGGGGGAGATGAGCAACTTCAATGTGTTCCGGTCCCTGTCCACCCTCTCCCTCCTGCCTCACTTGGCCAGCCTGCATCACTGCAGCACCACCTATGGTGACGTCATCCCATGGTCTGCTGTGATTGGTCGTCTTCATGGTGGCGTGGAGCTCAGGAACCAGTCGTTGTGCTTGGGTGAGTTTGTGCTTGGTGTATTTGACCACCGATGTCCATTGATTTCATCGAGTTTACCTTTCTCTCCAACATTTCGTGCCCGACACACAGAGAGATTATCATCCATATCCTTGGAAGACCCCTCAATCTTTGTTTAGTGTTCTCGAACACAGCCAAGCTCTCACTGAAGTGCAAGACGTTGAAGAGTGGTCGCTGGGTTCTGAAAGGTTTAAAAGGAAAAGAATTACAGAGGAATCAGTGCTCATCATGTGTGCCCGAGAGCACGTGTTTAATTTACCCTTTGTTGCACCATTGACCGCGTTCATCGCCAGCCAAAAAAGCTCTCGTATGCTCGTCATGCAGTTCTCACGTAGCAATACCGGGCCGCCTGCATAGAGACGAGCAGACTTGCGTTGCCTAAGCAAAGCCAGAAACGCCCTCAGGATGCTGAATAGCATCTGGAAGTCAGCCCAGTACAGCACAAAGACCAAGCTCAGATTGTACCAGAGCTGTGTTCTCTCCACCCTAGTATACGGCTCTGAATGCTGGAGAATGACAGAGAGAGATATCAACAAGCTGTCACCCTTCCACACAAAGAACCTCTGAAAGATTCTGCGAATCTTCTGGCCAAACACCATCTCCAACCAACAACTACTCGCCCACTGCCACCAAGAAGACATGGGAACCATCGTCATGAGGAGGCGATGGAGTTGGACAGGGCATGTCATCAGACGCGAGCCAGACAGCATCCCACGCACAGTCCTTCATTGGACACCAGAAGGCAGACGCAAGAGGGGCAGATCAAAGAACACCTGGCGCCGAACAGTGAAGGGGGAGCTCAAGTTCATGAAGGAATCCTGGAGCACCGTTCAAAAGAAGACCAAAAAACTCGACAGGATCCTTTGTTGCTGCCCTACATGCCGAAAGCCGGCATTGCGGGCATAAGTATGTAAGACTTGTGTTCAGATTAAAACAGTGCTTACTCTCCAATGAGAAAAACATCGCAATGATCAAAACATGTGCGTGGTGTGTGTGTTGGTCGGACAACCGATATCCCGAGTGATCGTCGTAGAAAACAGTTTTTTTGACTGCAGTTTTCAACAGTTTTCAGTAGCTCTGTAGTGTACTGTTTGTCTCAGATTCGGCCGTGGACGGAACGACGCGAGGGGTTAATCAATCAGGCCTAATTTTTTGACGTCAAAAGTACGTGCTAAAAACTTCATCGGCAAATATTCATCGGTATAACAAATTCCTTATATGTTATTTTATATTTACTGGTCGGTCTCTCCCTGATATTTTAAAATAACTTTCCTCACAAAAGATGATGCTTCTAAACAATGAATAAGAATAAACCCACGCTACCGTGAATGAAATACAAATTAAGCTAAAACTGCCAAAATTAAAACAAGAGTTATAGTCTAATGCCATCGATGCTCTGCTCGACGTAGCTCGTAATGACTTTCTGCGAGAAGCGAAGGCTACTCCTTGAGGTTATTCTGTTCGTTAGAAGAACTGCACGCACGAGGCATGCGCGCGCGCGCACACATACACACACACACACACACACACATACACACATGCACACACACACACGCACACACACACACACACACACACACACACACACAAACATGAACGCACTGCAGTGTTTATTGTCGTAGCGATCGCAGCGCACTTTGTCAGTCGCTGCCTATAGTTTCCAAGTTGTAAAAGTTTGAAAGTCTCAAAAGGATCACATGTATATGCATCAAGAATGGGTTTTCACTCTTGTCTTGAGAGTCCAGTGTGCTACTGTGCATAAAAAGCTGCAAGGTCCATCGTACCACGCAAGCAGCACTACATGTACACTCCTCTTAGAACAACTTTTGGTCGGAGCCGTTCAGTGCCCCTTCATCAGAGGCGGATCTCCAGAACCCTTGATATGCTAGCAAAGGCAATCAAAAAGATGTCTTGGGCTTGTTTTTTTAAAGTGATTGCTGTAATCATACATGAATATGTATCAATACTGAGAAGGAAAAGCAGGCAGTGTCTGGGTTTGACAACGGAATTACTACATGAATATGTATCAGTACTGAGAAGGAAAAGCAGACAGTGTCTGGGTTTGACAACGGAATTACTACAAGAACGGACTGATTGGAGGTTGCGTATAATTGCAGCTATCGCATTTAAAAAACCGCCAACGCTTTTCCGATTCCTTTCGTCTAGCATATCACAGTCCTCAGGTGGAAACCCTGGCTGCTGGGCTGTCGGGGCCTCCTCCGAAAACTCAGCCACAGTCGATCCCAAGGGGCCATACAGGCTGCAGTCCGAAGCAGATATTCGCCTGTCTATTCATCAGCGACTTCAGGAGCTCCCTCATTATTCAGTACAATGTAAAGGAAGCGGGCCATAGCTGCTGAAATAATCAAGAGACGCTACGAAGGGAAGAAAAATACGGAGAGAAAAAGGAAAGTTTGTAAGCACATTTATTTTGCAGTTCTTTGAATTTTCAGTGACCTGATGTGAACGACAAAAGTTAATCTGAAAAAAGAAGAACAATGAATATCACGAAATGAAGAAGATGAAGTTATTTAGGCGTTGATTCAACATACTGCAACTTATTAGCAGCAGAGGCAAGATCTTTCTGGAAAATTCTTGTCTTTCATTGTCACACTTTTGAATCTTTTGTCCGGATTTTTCACTTCCTGAGTGACCTTTAAGTCACTCCAATCGAAAAGGATGACGGATCCATAAGCGATGGTCTCTCAGGCCTCACTGAGACAAAGGCAGATCAGGCCTCACTGAGACAAAGGCAGATCAGGCCTCACTGAGACAAAGGCAGATCAGGCCTCACTGAGACAAAGGCAGATCAGGCCTCACTGAGACAAAGGCAGATCAGGCCTCACTGAGACAAAGGCAGATCCGTCTTCGTTTTCTCCTCTCCAGCGTGCCTACAAAAGGTTTGGATGCCCTAGAACTCCAGCGTGCCTACAAAAGGTTTGGATGCCCTAGAACAGAGACTGCAGATTGATCTTGCTCCAGGTATAAGAGAAAATTGTACCTGGAGAATATATGCTACCACTCACCTAACTACTCCTTTACACATGTGCACAGCCCGCTTCGACCTCGCAGCAGAGGAGGCAAGTTTGTCCATCGAAACTTCTCGTCTTGCATTCCTTATTCTAAATCCTTAAATTCCGTAATTTATTATCTCCTGAGGAGCCTCGGAGTCGCCTTCATCCAGTGGTGTGACTGAAAATTAGGCCAGAGTCCAAATCTGCAGTAAGATAGCGACGGACTGGAATTTCACATTCCTGCTATCTAGCGTCCTTCATGGCGGTCTTCAAGCTTTAGTGCAGCGTCTGCGGGCTGCTCTTGCTCCTGCTCCTGACGTGGAAAAAGTTCGCACCTGCAGAGTTGGCTGCACATTCTGCGTATAAAAGCGTCTCGCAGACGAACGAGGCCAGGATTGGATTACAAACCTGCGAGGAGTGGGGGTAGGGTTGGAACTGCTTCTCAACGGCTGAGACATCAACAAAGATTTATCGAGCGAAAATTGTCGATCGTTTGCACCCAAACCGCGGCTAGGACAAGACCGGGTCTTTCACGAATCTTCGCTGTGGATTCATTTTCTCCGCAAAATCCTACCCTGGAACACAGAATCCCCCGGCGGAAAGGCTGTTAGTTAGAGAAATGACGCCATTTTGTTCTGCAGTTGTCTCCCTTGGTTAGAAATAATGGAGATAGCCTTTGATTGAGCTTTGTAGAGGTTGAGCAATTTCGTTGTCTGCGAGGGAACGGAAGGTGCAAAAAAAGGCTTGCGTTTCCGGTCTGAGATAAAATTGTGGCTAAGACCAACTCCCAGAGGAAGCCTTCGAGAGAGGTGAGGGGAAGTCGCCCGCTGTTGTGGACAGTTCTGGGCTGCTACTTACTCCCTCGCACGTCACGTGACGATCGCTTGGAATACGTGCTCACGGCACGATTCGGCTCAGGAGAGAAGGGCCAGCTTGTGACATATTGATCTATTCCTTTTTGAGAACTCCGTAAGAAACCTCAGCAGATCTTGACAGAAAGAGACGTGATACCCCCAATGCGAGTCTCACTTTTACTCCCATGAACATTACATAGCGAGTGCTTGTAGCTAAAAGATAGGTAGGTACCTGTTACCATGGATATCGCGTAACGATCGCCTGAACCACATAGCGATGGTAAGCTTTGTTAAGAAGAGAACATCTATAGGTTTTGATGAGGAGGCTACAGCGGGCGGGGGACGGGATTATAAATTTGCATAAGTCTTGAGATGAGGTCACCTGATGTCCCAGTTTGGTCGGTAAAATCTGAAGGCAACGTCCGGAAGTAAATTAATCTGTAGTGATAAAGGTGGTTATGCGTGTTGTTTAGCCATTAGCAGGTTTAAGCTGTAGATTCAGTCAAAAACACGATAAAGGGATGGCTAATTTTGGCGAATAGGTAGTCCAACGGTCGAAAGTTCACCTCCTACAGCTATGTGAGGAGTGTCGCCTTACTGAGGAATGTTGTTTGTGCCCACTCTTTTGATACACAACATTGATACTGGGAAGGTTCCATAGACTCGTTTGTCAACACAGACTCTCTTACAGCGCCAACTGTCATGCTAGGCAGACATGACAGAGGAGCTGACAGAAAAGTTGTTTGTGGCCACTCGTTTGATACACAACATTGATACTGGGAAGGTTCCATAGACTCGTTTGTCAACACAGGCTCTCTTACAGCGCTACATGTCATGCAAGGCAGACAGGACAGAGGAGATTGCAGGAAAGTTGTTTTTGCTCACTCGCTTGTCAACACAGGGTCTCCGGGGGGTGGGGGTGGGGTGGGGGTGGGGTGTGAAGGGGGATTTAGCCCTTCAGGTTGAGGCCATTCGGATCTTTGGTGTCAAGGAGGGAGATGAAGTAGTGTTCTGTTAGTTTTCTTTCTGTTGAGTCACCCTTTGCTTGCCACAGGATGCGGACTTGCATGTTTGAGGGTGAGTGTGAGGGGCTGTTGAAGTGTGATGCAACTGGTGTGGGTCTGTTGTGGCGCGTGTCGGCCAGGTGTTCTCTGAATCTATTCTTGAGTGCTCGTTCTGTCTCTCCAACGTACAGAACTCCGGGGCAAACAGAGCAGGATAAAGCATAAATTATGTTTCGATTTGTGCGTTTCACTGTGAAGGAGGTATAGTGGAAATGAACTGTGTTGGATAGTGACAGGTGGGCGCAGTGACAGGTGGGCAACTTTGCATGGTGTTGTGCCAGGTCCTGCAGGGGACGGGGTGGAGGGGGAGCGTTGTAGGTGAAATGTAGCTCTGCTCAGGCCTTTAAAAGAGACTTAGTCTGAACGACGTTCTAGGGAAATGTAGCTCTGCGCAGGTATTTGAAGAGAGACTTAGCCTGAACAACGTTAGGTGAAATGTAGTTCTGCGCAGGCCTTCGAAGAGAGACTTAATCTGAACGACGTTGTAGATGAAATGTAGTTCTGCGCAGACCTTTAAAGAGAGACATAGCCTGAACGATGTTGTAGGTGAAGTGTAGCTCTGCGCATGCCTGAAGAGAGACTTAATCTGAACGACGTTGTAGATGAAATGTAGTTCTGCGCAGGCCTTCGAAGAGAGACTTAATCTGAACGACGTTGTAGATGAAATGTAGTTCTGCGCAGGCCTTCAAAGAGAGACATAGCCTGAACGATGTTGTAGGTGAAATGTAGTTCTGCGTAGGTCTTCAAAGAGAGCCTGAACGACGTTGTAGATGAAATGTAGTTCTGCGCAGACCTTTAAAGAGAGACATAGCCTGAACGATGTTGTAGGTGAAATGTAGTTCTGCGTAGGTCTTCAAAGAGAGTCTGAACGACGTTGTAGGTGAAATGTAGCTCTGCGTAGGCCTTCAAAGAGAGTCTGAACGATGTTGTAGATGAAATGTAGTTCTGCGCAGGCCTTCAAAGAGAGGCTTAATCTGAACGACGTTGTAGGTGAAATGTAGTTCTGCGCAGACCTTTAAGAGAGACATAGCCTGAACGATGTTGTAGGTGAAGTGTAGCTCTGCGTAGGTCTTCAAAGAGAGTCTGAACGACGTTGTAGGTGAAGTGTAGTTCTGCGCAGGCCTTCAAAGAGAGGCTTAATCTGAACGACGTTGTAGGTGAAGTGTAGCTCTGCGTAGGCCTTCAAAGACAGACATAGTCTGAACGACGTTGTAGGTGAAATGTAGCTCTGCGTAGGCCTTCAAAGAGAGACTT
>JAWQFJ010002246.1:143838-148838 GCA_034096865.1 Theodoxus fluviatilis
TCATCAATCATCAATCATCAATCAATCACCAATCACCAATCACCAATCACCAATCACCCATCACCCATCACCCATCCACCCATCCACTCATCCATCCATCCATCCATCCATCCACCCATCCACCCATCCACCCATCCACCCATCCATCCATCCATCATCCATCATCATCATCATCATCATCATCATCATCATCATCATCATCATCATCATCATCATCATCATCATCATCATCATCATCATCATCATCATCATCATCATCATCATCACATCATCATCATCATCATCATCATCATCATCATCATTATCATCATCATCATCATCATCATCATCATCATCATCATCATCATCATCATCATCATTCCGTCAACAGTAGGTGTGCATATTTCCCCTCGAACATTCTCACCCCCTCGTGCGCCCGAGAGTTCCGTACATAAAACATTCATGGGCAGCTGCATACACATCACCAACAGCATGTCACCCCTGCACGCCTTGGCAGCTATCTTGACAGCTGTAATTAACTCGAAGAGATCGACCTAAATACCACCTCCTCCCCCGTCTAGGATGGATGCGCTTAAAGTGCAGCTCACATCACACCGGCAGTCTGCCTCTCCCAAGTCTCAGGAAAGCTCACAATGGCACAAACACTGACGTCAGCTGTTGCGCAACTGTCGCAGCTGCCAGACGCCGGAATGCATTTTTATTTGACACCCTCAGCTGCTCGACTCCGAATATTTCCACGGGAATTTACTTTGTAGTCGCACATTCTCACATGCTGGTGGTTTGTCCAAGCCTCGACTAGAGATCTTTGACGAGGAGTGTTAGGATGTCTCTTTCATACTTATTTTGTGTGAGGAGGTATTTCGAGCATTGTGTAGATTTGTTCCCTTCACCCTCCAAACAACAACAACAACAACAACAAACCAAAAAACAAAAACAAAGCAAGCAAGACTGTGATAACAATTAGTGAGACATGAAAAACTGAAGAGCATTTAACCACTATTAGGCACGTGCATGTAATTAGTATCTGTTAGCACGCAGTACTTAAAAAACGGTCACCACTTGCAATGCTAAATGTACTCCGTTCGTCAATGGCTTCAGTAGAAAAGAAAGTATGGGTAAAATGAAGTTTGCTTTTTGCGCTGATAGTGGTTTCACAGACGGTCAAACAACATTAGGGGCTGTAAAAAAACACACATTCACAACACAAACATAAACCAAAACCATTAACCAACCAACCAACCAACAACCAAAAATTAGGGCCCGTACGGTCCCCAGTCATCGCGTGTAGCTGTGATGAAACACAACAGTTTATAGCTGATTTATTACTCCTGTTTTTCATGTGCAACGGATATGGGAGCGCAATGGGACACAAAAAGTATCTTCACCTAAACTTGAATAACCTTTGAAATATTAAATCAATTCTTTAAATTTTTTTAGATTCATCAAGAAGAAGCCTTGCTCTGTGAGTGTACCAAAGTGGAACTTCGAGATGCCTTGGACCACCGAGCAAAAGACATTTATAGTCGAGGCATATTTTCGGCTGAAGTCTATTCATGCAGCTCAGCTGCAATTCAGACAACGGTTCGGATGTCGGGAATTTCCTCTCCACAGGACGATCTACAGTTGGGTCAACACGTTCAGAATCCATGGGACTGTGCTAAACTTAAATGGTAAAGACACTAACTGACAATCATACTCTGGACGACCAAAATCATCAAGGACACCACCCAACGTTGCTGCAGTCAGAGACTCTGTTGCCCACAGCCCAAACAAGTCTGTGCGTCGTCGAAGTCAAGATCTTGGAATCAACCGGGAGTCCGTGAGGAGAAGTTTGATCTCAGAACTCCACTTGTATCCTTACAGAATACAGATTAAACAAAAGCTTACACCTGCTATGGCAGTGTTTCCCTGACCGACTGATCAGCCGCAGATGTGACCCAGAGTGGTCGCCGCATTTACCGGACTTGAACCCCCCAGATTTTTTATCTGTGGGGATACCTAAAGGACAGGGTGTATGTAAACATCCCCCAGACCATCCCAGACCTGAAGGCAGCAATCACAGCAGCCATAAGAGCGATCCCAAGGGAGGAGTGCGAGAGGCGAACTTTGCACAACGGATCCAAGTGTGTTCGCAGCACCAGGGTGCACACTTGGAGCACATTTTGGATCGCCAGTGACACAGAGAGTTTTTGAAGTACAGATGTGGAACTTTAGGGATGTCTGCTACATAGACTTGACCTAATGTCACCAAAGTTTTGTGTTGATCTGAGTACAATTTCAAAAGTTATTCGAATTTTGGTGATGATACTTTTTGGTGTCACCCTGTATTACACCCGTCCTTCGAGAGCTACACTGGTTGCCAACGCATTGTGTTCAAAACACTGTGTGATGTGTTCAAGTGCGTCAATGGTTTTGCCCCGCTGTATCTGGTTGAGCTCCTCAGGACTTATAAGCCTGTGAGGGATCTCATATCTTCGGCGCAGTCATTACTCCATGTGCCACGCTACAACACCAAGAGATCTGGAGAGAGAGCGTTCTCGTATGCTGGACCAAAACTCTGGAACGATATCCCAGACAGACTGAGGAAATCTCCTTCAATACAGACTTTTACATCACATATGAAAAATCTTTTATTCAAATGGTGAACATGTTGAGCGCCTTGAGCATGCCTTTGGGTGTGAGATTGGCGCTATATAAGAGCCAAAATACATACATAGGCCTACATACATACATACATTCATACATATCAAATCACTTTATTGCAGAAATTTGTACAAACACTGTACATGCCTGCTAAAATCAGCTATACAGAGGAGTGCTTGTCTCATCCTAAAACCCTGCTCGACTTTGCTGCCCTGCAAAAGAGTTGTAAAGGCCATACAATTTCAGGTTGTCAGAATAGTGACTAGATTATCTATCACGTATCTCTGTGCATGAGATAGTTTCTTCGGGCCAAAACCCTTCTTGAACCAATCATGGCTGACAAACTAAGGTATTTGGTCAAACTTTTGCTTTTGCGCTTTGAAAGACCCATCAGCATGAGACCCTTTGTGAATCTCTGATGTACAGTGCCAAGGGAACCAACTATCAAAAGAATTATTCTTGTGTAGAAGCCAGTTTCATTGAGTGCGATGCATAGTTGCATGTACTTATCAAATCTGTGTTGATAGCATTTCTCAATGAAGGTATCATAGGGGTTGGCAATCTCTACGATAAAGGCGGCTGAGTTTGGATGGTCAATTACACATGTCCGGTTTACACGGCCCTATTGCATGCAGCCCTTCCATAGAGAGGGCCTGGTTCTCAAAAACCTCGCAAAACTCTGTCAACACGTTATCTTCCAGTTCTTTCTTCACTAATTTCACACACCTGTCATATCTTTCAATATACAGACATTTCAGACGGCTGCAGCCGTTTAGCGCGTGCGAATTTGTGTCCGTGTGGAAATGGCACACCTGACAAGCTCTAGAATAGGAATTTGGGTAGAATGATATCTTCCTCCCACTGACAGCTCCGACGTATCTCAAGTATCAGACAATGCCTGACTGAAAAATCTGCCAACACTCTTGTATTGACGTTGGTGATGTCTAATCTTGACTACTGCAATAGCCTTCTGCTGGGTGAATCCCAAGACCATCTCCGAAGGCTTCAACAGGTGCAGAACACCGCAGCACGTATAGTAAAAAGTATGTATGAGAACGACTAGGTGGACTTTTTACTATACGTGCTGCGGTGTTCTGCACCTGTTGAAGCCTTCGGAGATGGTCTTGGGATTCATAGAAAACTGGGGCCTTGAACAATACATACTACCCAAATTCCTATTCTAGAGCTTGTCAGGTGTGCCATTTCCACACGGACACAAATTCGCACGCGCTAAACGGCTGCAGCCGTCTGAAATGTCTGTATATTGAAAGATATGACAGGTGTGTGAAATTAGTGAAGAAAGAACTGGAAGATAACGTGTTGACAGAGTTTTGCGAGGTTTTTGAGAACCAGGCCCTCTCTATGGAAGGGCTGCATGCAATAGGGCCGTGTAAACCGGACATGTGTAATTGACCATCCAAACTCAGCCGCCTTTATCGTAGAGATTGCCAACCCCTATGATACCTTCATTGAGAAATGCTATCAACACAGATTTGATAAGTACATGCAACTATGCATCGCACTCAATGAAACTGGCTTCTACACAAGAATAATTCTTTTGATAGTTGGTTCCCTTGGCACTGTACATCAGAGATTCACAAAGGGTCTCATGCTGATGGGTCTTTCAAAGCGCAAAAGCAAAAGTTTGACCAAATACCTTAGTTTGTCAGCCATGATTGGTTCAAGAAGGGTTTTGGCCCGAAGAAACTATCTCATGCACAGAGATACGTGATAGATAATCTAGTCACTATTCTGACAACCTGAAATTGTATGGCCTTTACAACTCTTTTGCAGGGCAGCAAAGTCGAGCAGGGTTTTAGGATGAGACAAGCACTCCTCTGTATAGCTGATTTTAGCAGGCATGTACAGTGTTTGTACAAATTTCTGCAATAAAGTGATTTGATATGTATGAATGTATGTATGTATGTAGGCCTATGTATGTATTTTGGCTCTTATATAGCGCCAATCTCACACCCAAAGGCATGCTCAAGGCGCTCAACATGTTCACCATTTGAATAAAAGATTTTTCATATGTGATGTAAAAGTCTGTATTGAAGGAGATTTCCTCAGTCTGTCTGGGATATCGTTCCAGAGTTTTGGTCCAGCATACGAGAACGCTCTCTCTCCAGATCTCTTGGTGTTGTAGCGTGGCACATGGAGTAATGACTGCGCCGAAGATATGAGATCCCTCACAGGCTTATAAGTCCTGAGGAGCTCAACCAGATACAGCGGGGCAAAACCATTGACGCACTTGAACACATCACACAGTGTTTTGAACACAATGCGTTGGCAACCAGTGTAGCTCTCGAAGGACGGGTGTAATACAGGGTGACACCAAAAAGTATCATCACCAAAAT
>JAWQFJ010002246.1:153838-166338 GCA_034096865.1 Theodoxus fluviatilis
ACCAACAAAAAAGATTGATGGCAAATTTCAAATTAATGTTAGAAAGTGAAGATAAAAATGTTATTCGTGGGCTAGCTACATACCTCTATTATACAGAGAGAGAGAGAGAGAGAGAGAGAGAGAGAGAGAGAGAGAGAGAGAGAGAGAGAGAGAGAGAGAGAGAGAGAGAGTGAGAATGGAACTTTGAATATCCTTTTGCAATATAATGTGCTGAATATGATATTATCTAATGCTGTTCATTGCACTGAATCACAATATGATGAAATGTAGTGTAACCAGTGTGAGCAAAGTGCATTATAGTAACGACTATTTCCCCATTGTACGGGCCGATGGCCTACCAATTAAGTATTTCGTTCGTTCGTTCGTTCGATGGATGGATGGATGGATGGATGAATGGATGGATGGATGGATGAATGGATAGATGGATGGATGGATGGATGGATGGATGGATGGATGGATGGATGGATGGATGAATGGATGGATGGATGGATGGATGGTGTTTTACGGCCTATCAGCCTTTGTAGGCTATGTAAGGCCATTAAACACGAAAATTACTTGAATAGTTTAAAAGTAAGCGCAAATTAAATCACGATATCCCTATTCATTCGCCTCTTATGAATCGCGTAGGGAGACAGTATTTTGACCCCCAACCCACATGGGGGGTGGGTGGGGATGGGGGGTGTACTAATAAAAGGACGAATCCATGAGCAGTACAAAGTTTGAAGAGGCTTTGTGTGTCAGAGTTTTATATTAGAAGTGTAACAGGGTGAAGGAAAAAAGCGTGAGACAAATTAAGTCTCTACTAGCCCACGGTCGGCTGTAGAGCTATGAGACACACCTATATCAGACAGAGCGGTCAGCGTGCCCCTCTGGATCAGCCATTGCTGTAGAGATACATGTTACGAGAGCATCACCCCAACGGCGGAACCCAGTCTACTAATGTGACACACCCTATGTCCATCAAGCCGCTCTAGAGATAACGATGAGTAGGCAAATTCCCATCTCTGTCTGTGCTTTTTGAACAAATGAATGGCCTACTTACCAGTTTGAATATGATGTACATTTTAATACACTTAATACGTTCTTTATACATTTGACTGTAACCATATTCAGTACTGTCTTTGTAATAGTCTTTATGGACTATCTTACATGTTACAGCCCGCACTCCATGAGCTATGAAGGATAACTTTGACAGACGTTGGTATTGAGACGTTAAATTAATCTTGACGCTACAAATGCTAATCTGCGAATTTGTCAAATGCAAAAATCTTTTTTCAAAATCGCTCTCTGACCAGACAGTAGACTGACATTTTTCCTGTCTACTGGAGTAAGAGTTGCTGCATGCGACAGTGTATTTGTGTTGTTATCCACTTTCAAAGCTTGATAGCGAAGAGCAGCATTATGCTGCCGTTTGGAGTTTAGGGTCTGGCTGTGCGCCTGCTGTTGTCTGTCCTCGCTGAAGTCTTTGACTTCTTGATATGATCAGGACAGGCAGGGCAGAGCACGGTAGAGAGAGCTGCACTGGGCATTGTCTCTGGCCAATGTAACCGGTCACCAGCCCAATAAAGGGCTGAAGCCATCCCTGATATCTTTCACCCCTCTATGGAGCTAGTGAATGGAGGAGATATGGATTCCCTCATTTCTATACCTCCCTGCATGTGCAGCCTACATTAAGCCATCACCAGCAAGCAACCATGGTCCCACACCATCGTTTACAGAAGCAATGTCCATGTTGAAAAGTTTAAGAATTCCTGAACTGGTATCAGTGATCACGCCGGCCACATCTTCATGCCTTTGCAGCCTGGATTACATGACAAGGATCTCATGGGCAAGAATCCAACAAAACTATCTTTGAACCTTTGAGGCACATAAGAAGCATCCGCAAATGAGATCGTGAATTTAACTAAACAAAATGCGTTTGTAATGTGCTTGTTCCGGAATACAAGAGGCTATCTCATGAATTGAACAAATTAAATGCTTTGTGGAACGTCTTATTTTGGAGCAAAAGAGGCTATCTCGTAAATTGTAGCAAAACAAACGCTTTTTAACGTTCCTTTTTGGAGTACTAGAAGTTATCTAGTGTGTTGTATCAAAACTTATTGTTTATTTTTAGTGTTCTTGTTTTGGAGTACATGAAGCTATCTCGTGAGTTGTAGCAAAGCTAATGCTTTGTTTTGTTTAACGAATTTATTTTGGAGTAGAAGAGATCTCTCTATAAATGATTTTGAAACAATTACATCGTGGTCAAGTAATAAGACGTATGGTTGTGTGAACTGTCACTAAAGCAGCAGCGGAAAATATCGTCCGGGGCATAAATGTTTACATTCTTCTTCATTAGCATTGAATAACTGAAATGTGGCCAGAAAAGATAATTGTTTTGCCTGAACCCACATTTGACTCGAGAAGATGGGGTGTGGTGGACATAGAGATAAAAAGCCTGTTTTGTAAAGTGATGAATCCTTTCGTTCACTTGCACCTGACAATACTAGAAAAGGTTACGGCGGGACGAAGAAAACCAAGATAGTCTTTCGTTTCAATCCCTCTGACGAAGAGTTTTATTTTCGTTCATCAGCTTGCCATTCCGAGCGGCGGTCTAAGACCGTACCCAGACAATGCCACATACCTAAGTTTCCAAGTCTACAAGCTTGGCTGGTTCGGTCTATGTCTACGCGCGCATTCAAGTCTCTTCGAATGTCGGCGAAGAGCAGCATTTCAACTACACCGTCGTTCAGGCTTCGCAGTCGAGTGTCGACTACCCTGAGCTTTCGCAGTGCGTGCGGAGTTGAAGCCAGAACGCACTCCAGGTTTCACTTGCAAACATCAGCAGATATGCAGCTGCCAGCAGACGTCAGACTCAGAGTGGGGCTCATTACAGGCCTGTGTCCTTGAAACCACACAGGGCGGGCGACCCGTCATGGCGAGCAGGCAGGGGGCTCATCCCCTTTGTCAGGGACAGCTGCTGATTTGCCAGATCGCAGGCACTCGTACCGGGAGGTAGACATAGCACCCTAACACACGTTTTTCCCAACTGAAAGTGTCTGTGGTTGTATGCAAGAAAATACAGAATACCGTTATCAAATGTGTGTGTAGGTTTAATTTTCATGGTTACATGTTTTCAAGTGTATGTCTCATCGTTTATGTTTGAGTTTCTAATTGATTAAATGTATTGGAAAACACTGCTGTATTTTGGTTGACAAAGTTTGGAAAGCATCTGCATGTACGTACATTTCACAGATCAACTAAACTTTTCAAATCCTATAAGTTTTGAAAACGTCACACACACACCCCCCCTCTCTCTCTCTCTCTCTCTCTCTCTCTCTCTCTCTCTCTCTGAAGGCGAGAGAGAGAGAGAGAGAGAGAGAGAGAGAGAGAGAGAGAGAGAGAGAGAGCGACAGAAGACAACAGGAACAAAGATTGATACGCAGAGAGAGGTTGAGACAAGAGGCAGGAAAATATTACATCCTGGCGTTTTCGCTATCCCTTTCTTGTGAAAGGTCGAGTGCCATGGAGAGAGAGATAATCTCCACCAATCGAAGCTGCAATCTCAGCAGCGAAGACTGTCTGTAGAGGGAAGGAAGGAACTGGGAATTTTAGGCTGACTGAGTGGGGGGATGCAAGGAAATCTGCAGTGGCATGGTGCAAAATGAGATTTCCTTCTTGGATTGTATTCCTTCCAATTCAGGGTGTTTACCCGACACCACCTGCTCCTCATATCGCGGCGTACACACAGCTTCCCTGGGCTGTGCAGGACAGAGAACCGTAGAGCGCGGTCCTGAAGGGGTGAGCTACCCCATTCTAGTAAACTAGAGATTTCGCCTTCCGGCAAAAGTATGACTCGGGTTTACAGAATGGAGCTACCCCTGATCAGCAGAGTGCAGACACAGCTAGCAGTCCGAATTGCCCATCCGCCACTCAGGATCTCCAGATAATGCGCCGAGTTGAGCAAACCTAGGCCGAATTGACAAAGCAAACAACCGGGTCAATGCCTTTGTGTTGCTGAAATGGTCGTTGTCGGCAACATTTCCGGACACTGTACCCCAGTTTCAAATCTCGGCATTTCTCGCGAGAACGGACATTTATAAACGTCGTTTAGCTTAAGATTACACCCGAATCACGCGCACCGTTAAGGTGCATGAAGTACAGTACCGCCGAGCCAGACGTTTGTCACAAAACGCAGATACATTAACGCGGCCGGATCTTAGCATAACTCCCCGGGTGTGCGAGTCACGTGACTGTAAGGCCGAGATTTCAAAACTGGGGTACAGTGTCCGGAAATCTTGCCGACAACGACTCATTCAGCCTTAGTGTTTGGGGTTCAGTTCACGTGACTTCTGACAAAGAGATGAATGTGTTTTTCCCTCGAATATCGTGGCACTTATGCAAACTGAGGCGTTGAAACTGCAACCATACTACAAAGCATGAGGGATCTTTTCAGTTGGCTGTGAAAATTGAGTGAGACCAATTACAAGATACAAGATACAAGATACTTTATTGTCCTCATTGTTACAAGGAAATTCGTTTTGTCGGTGGCAAAAACATAATACATACATACAAAAACAGAAACGTACAAGAAGTTCAACATTAATTAACTCGTAGAGAATACAGACTTCTTGATACAAAGATCTGCATGAATACCACCTTTTGATGCAAATTCTCTCGGCGTTGACAATGTAAATGCCACAGATCATATTGGAAGAATATTACAGTATACAGAAGATCAAAGACAGACGAAAGTGAGCCTTTTGTCGTTTTACTTGGTTTTATTCCTCTTCTTTGCAGATACATACACACACGCACACACACACACACACACACACACACACACACACACACACACACACACACACACACACACACACACACACACACCACGCATACAATGAGCGACTTTTTTTGAAATTATCTCCCTTGCCGCCGCTTGGCGGCGCGTCGGCTCCAAGGGGCTTGGTTGGTACACAGTGACAAGTTCTTTCGCCTAGAATAGACCTGAGTGTTCGAGGTTTTTAGATTGTTTTCTTGCTGTCGCTTTCAAATCTGTTCACAGTACTAGGCTGGCTGGTTTACTTAGATGTGATTTTTTTTAATGCGTGCTAGCTGATATTAGGTTTAGAGCTTGAATTTTCGATATTACACAAGTTCTTTTTCGCTTACAACTCCAGTGTTCGAACCAATGAAAACCACGGAAAGAGATGGCCGTTTCGTTCCTTGCATCTCATTGGCCAGCTTGTCATGAGGTCAGCCCGTGATCGGCGCTGACCTCATGACAGTTGTAAGCGAAAAAGCGAGTTGTAAGCGTAATATCATTGAAAATTCAAGCTCTAAATCTAATATCAGTTAGCACGCATTTAAAAAAATCACATCTACGCTTACAACTCGCTTTTTCGCTTACAACTGTCATGAGGTCAGCGCCGATCACGGGCTGACCTCATGACAAGCTGGCCAATAAGATGCAAGGAACGAAACGGCCATCTCTTTCCGTGGTTTTCATTGGTTCGAACACTGGAGTTGTAAGCGAAAAAGAACTTGTGTAATATCGAAAATTCAAGCTCTAAACCTAATATCAGCTAGCACGCATTAAAAAAAATCACATCTAAGTAAACCAGCCAGCCTAGTACTGTGAACAGATTTGAAAGCGACAGCAAGAAAACAATCAAAAAACCTCGAACACTCAGGTCTATTCTAGGCGAAAGAACTTGTCACTGTGTACCAACCAAGCCCCTTGGAGCCGACGCGCCGCCAAGCGGCGGCAAGGGAGATAATTTCCAAAAAAGTCGCTCATTTGACCAAAAATTCTGGTTTTATTTGTATGTATGTATGTATGTATGTATGTATGTATGTATGTATGTATGTATGTATGTATGTATGTATGTATGTATGTATGTATGTATGTATGTATGTATGTATGTATGTATGTATGTATGTATGTATGTATGTATGTATGTATGTATGTATGTATGTATGTATTTTCATTTTTACTGCGCCATTATCACGATAAACATGCTCATGAGTCATGGCGCGACAAGACGAAATAAAAAAGTTTTGAGGCCAGTTTTAAATGCGGCCAAGGATGGACTAACCCTCAGACCCTCAGGAAGTTGGTTCCAGAGTCTCGGTCCAACAACGCTGAAGGAGCGGTCACGGAAGCTCCGTAACCTTGTTTGTGGGACAATCAAGAGTCTTCTTTTTGAGGAACGGAGATTCCTTGTGGGGTTGTGAGGTCTAAGGAGTTCTCCGAGGTAGGTTGGGGCTTCACCAGTTTCACACTTAAACACGATGGAGAGGGTCTTAAATTCCACCTGTTGGCAAACTGGAAGCCAATGAAGGTCACTGAGAACAGGGGTTATGCGAGCCCACCTCGGCAGTCGCTTCACTACCCTAGCTGCAGAATTCTGAAGACACTGAAGTTTCTGCAATTGACCGTTGGTTGCAGCAGTCATTTCTCAGCACCTCTGTACTCTTGACCATATATGAGATCTTGTGAGCTTCGGTGAGTTTCGGTATAAAAATTGTAATTAATTCGCGATCCTCCAATTGGATTCCGGTGGATTTCGGTGGATTTCGGTGGATTCCGGTGGATTCCGCACTTTAGCACTACCCCGGACTACGGTAGGTGGATCTCGATTTGATACCCTTCTGTGTCACTTACCTCGCACAAAATCGAAGTTTTGTGTGGAGCACTCGCGAACAAACGACAGGAGTGTGTCTTTGACGTCAGTCCGAATGGTTTTATGAGTTTGGCACCCTGGTATACAGCGAATGACGGTGATTCATTTCTAAAAAATAACACTAGCCTAGGAACTCCTGTATGTGTATTCCTTCAATGGCTTCATGGATCGGGTAACATATTACAACTCGAAATGCGAGCCATGTCAGATACGTAGTGAGAGCTAGGTATTAGAACCAGGTACACATCTTTTATTTGGCTAGTAGTGATATGACATGTGTGAAAATACGCTCCAACTGTCATGTAAGTGTATCAGAAAAAGAAAATAATTACTCCTCTCCCCTATAGTAATGAGCACCTGCTGTTAGGGTTATCTCCCATGTTACTAAGATACAGGAATGCGCAGCAGACTCTCTCTCTCTCTCTCTCTCTCTCTCCTTGAGATGTCAGTGGTGCAGAATAGAGACCGCAACCCTAGTTTAGTTGTGCTGGGCCTGAAGGAACAAAGGTAGACTACAGGTACAGCTGCTATCAATCAACCACAACTGCAAGATGCCATTTTCAAATAGGCCTACTTCATACCTTGTCAAGACCAAGCTGGACTTCCAAGTAGTTGAAATCACTTTTAAACAGATGTCCTTTGAACTGCAGTTGGAGTCGGCTTGCTTCTAATTGACTGTTACAGTGTTTTGATTTCATTAGAGGTCAAATTGTTATATCAAGGCCTCTGCTGTTTTCACCCTTGCTGATTTTCCCAGTGGATAGCACTTCATGTCAATCAATAACTATAAAGTACTTTAGTGATCAGCATTCACACTGAGCGTTTACATGGACAAGTTCAAACCAGAGAACGACTTCAGGTTTTACAAGCGCTCTCAACTAGAATCCCTATGTGGACATTTCAACAGCTTTTGATAAGGTTTCCATGGAAATGCAGCAAAAGTTGATAATCTACAAAACTATGATGGGACACTACTCTACTTTTCCGCACTGGATACAAGCTACTACAAATGTTTCACACACAAACAACATAGTCAAGTAACTCATGTGGTATTCAAGAAATAAAAAGCTTTGAATTTGATTGTGGTCATTCTTTTAATCAAGTACACTCGGTGTATTCTTGAATGGTTTATGCAGCAGACTCCTGCAACCTGTACAAAATGACATAAATTTAGCCAAAGCCTGCAAATTGACAGTTTGCTATGTATGCTTAAATTATATCTTAGCCTACCCTTTCCCTAGCCCTCATCATCACTCTCTAGTCTTGTACAGTTTTGAAAGTGTCTGTGTATGTGTATGTGTTTGTGCATGTGTGTGTGTGTGTGTGTGTGAACACACTTGCATGCATTCATCCTTGTGTGCATATACATGTGTGTGTGTTGTGTGTGTGTACATGTGTGGGCATATGTATATTTGTGTGCAGGGAAATGTGTGTGTGTGTGTATGTGTGTGTGTATGTGTGTGTGTGTGTGAACACACACACTTGCATGCATTCATCCTTGTGTGCATATACATGTGTGTGTGTTGTGTGTGTGTGTGTGTGTACATGTGTGGGCATATGTGCATTTGTGTGCAGGGAAATGTGTGTGAGTGTGTGTGTGTGTGTGTTTGTGTGTGTGTGTGTGTGTGTGTGATTGTGTGTGTGTGTGTGTGTGTGTGTGTGTGTGTGTGTGTGTGTGTGTGTGTGTGTGTGTGTGTGTGTGTGTGTGTGTGTGTGGAGATCTGCTCATCCCTATGACAACTTAAGGTTCACAATGAAAATCCAGAAACTTGCGTAGTCTAATCAACTAAGATAAAACCAGTCAATAAAATAGTGTCTATGTGTACATAAGTAAAGTAAAGGTGTGTACTACAAAGATAACTTTCTGTCTGGACAAAGAAATCATTTGACTCTGCAATAAACTGAAATGAACAGCATAATACTTTTCCAAGTATTGAAAAGTCTGGTATCACAAACAGGACAAAATTAATGTAAAATTGTTGACAAAACAGTGTCTTGCAAAACCAGAACATAACAAATGTATCACAAAGTTGTACTCAATACTCCAAACAAGAAACTATTTTGTGGCACCATTCTTGCTCCTCTCTCAGTACAGTCAAAGACACATTTCTCAGTTCAACAATTTCCTCCACAAACCACTTTTGCCAGCCACCTCCTGATCTAATACCTACAGTCCAAACATGCAAGTCAGTTCTATCAAAGCAGATACAGCAGAGTTTAGATACAGAGATGGACTGAGGCATCAATGTGATATAGTACATGTAGGAGCCATTGGCACTTTCATCAAAACACAGATCAACTGTCTCCAATACAAATGTCCCTCTAAAATTAATCAGCCACTCAAAAGTTATCCCATTCTTAGATTTGGCAAATATGCAGGGTTGTACATAGCTCCAGAAGGCCCCTGTGCAGCAAATCTTCCAAAAGTTAGGGTTAAAGGTTCTAATGCTCTAGTCCACCATAGAGGACATGAGCAAATTCAAATGCATTTCCAACTAAATTGCACAAGCATTTCAAATGCCAAGGATATAAATACAATCAGCTTGAGCATTCTACATTTCTGAATTGTCTCCAAGCATCACAAGCAACAACAACATTCTGAAGTTTGTTACATTGTTACAATACCAAAGAGCATTTCTGTCAGATGCTCTTTCAGTGTTGCCATGTCTGATGTCCAGCATTTACAAACCTATGCTGTCCTGAAGGATATAGTCACTGTTCAATGGTAAATGTGCATCTGCAAATTATGTAGTTTTACAGGGTTGGCAAAACATCATCTACTCACTTCAATATACTTCTGACTCTCCTTCTTTGACAAACTGGAGCTTGTCCATAGGTTGCAGATGGAAGAAATCTTTAGCAGACTTGTAACAGATCAGTATGCAGGGTTTAAAGAGAAAATATAAAACTAGCCAAAATTCTTGTATTTACATTGTTAGCATCGCATAGCGACGATACAATGTTCAGTTCCCTATCCTGATATACCAGCTTAATCACAACAATCCACCATAAACCAGCAACTTCTATAACAAATTCATTCAGGATATTGCCAGTAAGACTGAAAGCCCAAAACACGACTGTTCAAATTGGTGGAGAATGAATGAACTTGGGGTGTCATAGACAGCTAGCCAGCAAGAGGCAGTCACCATTAGGAAAGATAACAAGCTTCAGTATTCAATGCAGAATTAAAATTCTTCATGTAAAAATATTTCATAAAACTACTCCCTTGTGAAGAACCCAGCAAAAAGCTTTAAAATACTGCAATGGGCCATTGAAGGGTTCTCTTTACAATATTACAGATCCCGAGGCATTTCAAACTCTGTCCTCATTAACCAAGTACAACATTCTCAATCAGAGCATAAACAACAGCAATTCCAAGCCAATCCCACAAATCCTAACCTTCACTACAAAAGCTGATTGTCCTCATCAATATAGTTTATTCCTATCTGCAAACTATGTCTTTTCACCATCCACAGTGCCCAGGAGATCAGTCCTGACAGCAGCAAAACTTTACAGCCAAGACAAGGGTCCATAACTGCAATCGGAAACTCCATGCAGCAGAAGTGTCTCTGGACTGAGTAGCTGATGTCATCCTTCAGTCTTTCTTGCCCGACTTGGAAGGAGAGGACTTTCCAGCAGCTTCCGTCTTTCCCTCCTTCTCCAATCGCTCCCACTCAGACTTCACCAAGGCCCGCAGCTCATCCTGCAGTGCAGAGAGACAGTTAGCTTCACGGCATAACAGTGTCAATGAGTGTGAAGATGATACTGTAAAAGCAGTGTACAACATGTGGCCGCTGCACCACTCTCTGCCCCCAAATCCCCTACCCTCACCCCACAGTTGGACTGTGTGTGTGTGGTCACGGGACTATTGGCAAAACAGCGACATAACGTCTGAAGATGATCTTGTGGAAACAGTTAATGTCTCATAATACTGTACTTCATTCTAGCCACTTTTTTCATAAAGCTTTTTGCCGGGTGTTGGCCAGCTTTCCATTTTTCCTACTACTCAAAATCATTGCTCTAAATGTCATGACCACAAGGCAGACAGCTCCACCTCCCTGTAATCACCTGAGTGTAAAATCTAGAAAACGATTCAGAGGAGGGCAATGTGGCAGGGAGCAGCTTGGACTGAGAAGACAGTTGAATAGGTGTGGGACTGGCTGCAAGGGGCAGAAAATGGCAAGATTCAAAATTACACATCAAGGAAGCCATTCATATTGGTGAGGCTGACTGATTTTTTTATTTGTGATTTTCCATTAAAGTCTACTTGTTCACACTGTTCCATACAATTAAATGTTGATGGTTTTCAATATCTTTGACACGGGCATGGCCGGGGTGTCACTTCAGGAAGTTAGGTGTACAGCTGCAAGTTATAATACTAATAATTTATTATACTTATAAAGCGCCTTTCCCGAGGTTCTGAGCGCGTAACATATATACATACATATACAAAATAAACATACAACACACAGTCTATACATTTAGTCATCCAGTCATAGTCAAACACATGCATTCAGATGTACACAGTCAGACTGACAATATACTATACAAATATTTACACAGATGTCAAGATGTACGTGGGGGTAGAGGAGGGGGGGGGGGGGGGGGGTTGCGGTAGGATTCTAATGAATTCACAAGTAATATTGCTGAAACAGGTAGGTTTTGAGGTTGGATTTGAAGGAAGAGATGGAGGTAGAGTGTCGGATATTGTGAGGGAGAGAAGTTCTAAGCCTGTTGCACTTGACAAAGTTTCTGCACTTCTCGTCGAAACAAGCCTCTCTCTCTTGAGTGGGTCCTACTGAGGTACATGATACTGCACAGCTTCTATCATGTAACTCAACGTTTTCTCCCCGAAGCTCTTTACTAACTGATTGATTGATTGCTGGCGGCACCACTGCTTTGAGGCCTGCAAATACACTACTGGCTATTTGAGGAAGCAAGCTTTTCTTTTAACACACACACCATCTACTTTGTCACTTCACTGCATCATGGGCAATGGGTTTTAAAATCTCAAACTTCAGGGACATTTTGTTGGGATGTTGAAGTACAATGAAGGAACATGTCTTGAGGAGGAGACTTACTCCATAATCTTACCAACAGTACAACTAAAGTAATGAAATAAAGTAAGAATGGATTTGAACAGGAATACAAACAAAGTCTGTCTTACCCCCCACCCCAGAAGATCTGCAAGAGTTTGGGCTCCATCATCACAATTGGACTGCAAGAAGACATCTCTGCAAACATGTCAAGCAAATTTAATCAAAAGCAATGAACTGTGGACAGCTAATAATCATACAAAGGCCTTACACATATCACAGGCATGGGTTTAGTTGTGAACAGTGATGGTAGTGGTAGTAGTGACTGTGGTGATCATGATAATTGTGGTGGTGGTAATTCTACTTTCTAGTGGTGATGATGTTGGTGATGATTATGGTCATGGTGGTCCTTGCAGTGGTGGTGGTGGCTGTGGTGGTGGCGGTAATGATTCTCTCTAGTCACTCCAGTGCTAAAGAGACTTTATTCAAAACAAACCAGCATTCCAAGGACTATTGCTCTTTCTTCCTCATGTTGCCACAGGGCAAAGACTTTGGAAAGAAGTTGGAGGATAAGCATCAGATATGCATTACTGCTACTTGTCTCTACTATGGGGGAGGAGGTGGGGGGGCACCAAGTAGCTCCAGTCATGCTATGCTTGGCAGTATGGGACATAAGCCTCTTCAGCACCTCCCATCAAACCTTCCAGTTGTGTGCAAGCTGTCTCCAGAGGGAAGGCCTCCCTGCAGCCTACACAAACTCCAGTCACGCTATGCTTGGCAGTATGGGACATAAGCCTCT
>JAWQFJ010002246.1:171338-238838 GCA_034096865.1 Theodoxus fluviatilis
TCTTTGTAGGCTATGTAAGGCCATTAAGAATAACAAGAAGGGCAAAGCCCATACGACTCACATGCTTGACCTTGACCTTTATATGACCTTGACCTTCAGGTGACCTTCAAGGTCAAGGTCAAACAACTAAACCTACCAATGACATCATACACTAAGAAATGCTTTACACATTTTTCCTAACAAAATACATGTGACCTTGACCCAAGGTCAAGGTCATTCAAGGTCATGCAACACAAAGCTATTAATTCAAGACATAGGAAGCACAATGGTGATTATTGGCACTTTCTACCATGAGATATGGTCACTTTTAGTGGTTCACTACCCCATTTTGGTCACATTTCATAAGGGTCAAAGTGACCTTGTTGATGATATGTGACCAAATGTGTCTCATGATGAAAGTATAACATGTGCCCCACATAATTATTAAGTTTGAAACAGTTATCTTCCATAGTTCAGGGTCAAGGTCACTTCAAAATATGTATACAATCCAACTTTGAAGAGCTCCTGTGACCTTGACCTTGAAGCAAGGTCAACCAAACTGGTATCAAAAGATAGAGATTACTTTGCCCTATATACCATGTATAGGTCAGGTATCCAATCTCAAAAGCTTCAGAGAAAATTGAGAAAATGTGAAAAATGACTGTTTTTTAGACAACATTTATGGCCCCTGCGACCTTGACCTTGAAGCAAGGACAAGTCACTGTGTATGTTTTTTGAGGCCTTGTCATCATACACCATCATGCCACATTTGGTATTGATAGACTTAATAGTCTCTGAGAAAAATCCAACGTTAAAGTTTTCAGACACCCGGACGCCCGGACGCCCGGACGCCCGGACGGACGAAACGGGTAAGTACATAGATTCACTTTTGCTTCGCATGTGAGTCAAAAATCACTGGAATAGTTCCAAGAAAGCGCAATTCAAGTCACGATGTTTACTCTAGTGCAGTCATTATGAATTCCACAATATGGCAGCAGGCAAAGCTACAACCCTTCCACTCTGCAGCCACCACGTGTAGCAGCTCTTGTTAAAGGAAAGTTGAAAGTGCTAGCTTTTACATCAAAACCCCTGTTGATGGATACTCGAACTGCACACTTTTATATCATGCTTCTCTTATCATCATTATAACACCATCTCAACTCCATGGGGAGCATTCAACCAGGCTGTGGATGAACGTGCCAAAGTTGATGTTCACTATTTTTCTGCTCACCCCTCACAGGTACCCGTTTATCTCCTTGTGGGGGAGAAAAAATGTGAGCTAAGCACCTTGCCTAACTCACCTGTGGAATCCATGCAGCTCCAAACACTGCACCACTGATCACAAGAGACTGAAGGTCAAGCAGAGTAACCACCATCAGAAGCAGAACATCTAGATCTACAAGCACAGTGAGATACAAGCACTCAGCCTCAGCAGCCAGCTGACCTTTCATCCACTCCAGGGAGTACACTTTCTTGCAGAACAGGCAGTGCGAGGTGTGGAAGGTGCCATGGGCCTCCACCACCTTGTCTGGACTCATCCCCGCCACGCGCTCCAGTGTGTCGATGTTCTGTACAGGAGGAAGGAGGGGTGAGTGAGTTATACGCCACTGACTGTGGACTGGTCTGCACAGGAAAAGCAGTATTCAAGCAATGCTGTTGTTCTCAAATGGTTTGTACAGAAATAGAAAGAGTTCTAACAGGCACAATAACTGTTTGGCACAGGAAATTCCAAAGAAACACAACTGAATATTTACTATGGAAATGCATGTGTGTGTGTGCATGTGTGTGCGTGTGTGCATGTGTGTGTGTGCATGTGTGTGTGCATGTGTGTGTGTGCATGTGTGTGCATGTGTGTGTGTGCATGTGTGTGTGTGCATGTGTGTGTGTGCATGTGTGTGTGTGCATATGTGTGTGTGCATGTGTGTGTGCATGTGTGTGTGCATGTGTGTGTGTGTGCATGCATGCATTTGTATGTGTGCATGGGGAGTGCAAGCACACTGCAGCCAACAGACAGTCCAGAAGGCAAAGCCAGGCCCAGGCACTCCTACCTGTGTGTAGTGTCTGACCAGCTTGCCCTTGGACTCCAGCAGCTTGAGGAAGTAGTGGCAGGGAGTGGGCTGCAAGAGCACAGGCAAGGAGTGCAACTGGGTATTGGTGAGGGCTGAGCAAGAAAATCGTGGAGAAACACAAATCAGTGAAACTTCACTTCAACAAATTCATCTGCAGCCAGACTACTTACCCCCCACCCCCCCACCACCCCCACCCCCACCCACCCCCTCCCCAATTAGTGGAGAAAGTGTTGGAATGATAAGGCCAACCAAAACAAAGTTGTGGTTACAGTAACCTCACTGACCTTGATTTTCCTGCTGACCACCAGTGACCCTAAACTTTTTTTAAGATCTTGGGGGGAGGAGGGGGGAAATCAATGATAAACACAAACTGTGTGCAGTCCCATCTTCCCTATGAGCTTTATTTAAGTAAAGAAGTGTTTTCAGCAAAAGAGAAATGTTCGTTTATGTTCAAATTAATCTACTGTATACATGACATTGCTTAAAACAGACACATACAAACACACACATCTGTGCAGTCACAATCTGGCCTTTAAAGTTTAAAGAAATTAAATAAATAATAAATAAATAAATAAACAAATAGAGATGTCAGGCCAACTTAACGACCTTTTTTGTGTGGCTATGTTACCTTAACCATGACTATTTTGATCCTAACAAGAATAGTTTGCTGACCATGAGGAAAAAGTGTATGATTCAAACACCCGTCAATGGATGACAAGTCAAAACATAAAAGCCAGTGCCTTTACTTTTACTGGTCAGGGGCGGATCAGTTTATTATTATTATTTTATTTTTTTTTGGGGGGGAGGGGGGGAAGGAGGCTGCAAAATGGTCTAATCTGGCGCATTTTCGTGAAAAATTATATATATATATATATATATTTCTGTTGGGGGGGGGGGGGGAAGTCCGGAAACCACCACCCCTCGTCCGCCCCTGCTGGTGTTGAAAGCAAACCAATTCCAGAGATTTACCTTTTTAATTCTTTCCCCTTTTCTTGCTATTGCCTGTCTATCTTGCAAATCCTTCTCCAGCAATATTACCCTCCTTGTCCATGAACAGTTTTCTTCTCCTTTTTTTCAGTCTATACACACATTCTAAAACCCCTCTCTCTTCATTGTTAATACACTTATTTTTCATGGTGACTCACAATTTCTTCTGAAGACCTGCTAACAAATACTCTCTACAGCTTGGTACTCACTTTGAGTGATCCAGGAAACAATTCCTTGGCCAAAACAAAGAAAGGCTCTGGATTTTCCTGCAACAAAAAAGATTAAGAATGCACAGACAGTCACTTACAATAATTTTGTTTACTGCACATTTTTCTAGCATGAGCAGCAGACAGGTGCATTGTGGACAAACAGCACAGATGAGTAAGATTTCCATAAAGAAGGCAAATGTATTGTTTTAAAGAGGAACTAGACATTCATGTTTTTTTTAAAATTGAAACATGCAGTAAGCATATAAAACATGAGGAAAACTTGGGAGTGCAAATTTTAAAGTGTAGCATACCACAGAAATCACACATTTTAGCTGGAACCCCAAGCTGCAGGGCTTTCGGGTCGAAGGAATGATAGGCAGCCCAGAGATTAGAGGGCAAAGTGCAGAGCAGTTTTTAGACCCAGACATACATTTAGGTAATAAGTTACTATGCAAAACAAATACCTTTGCATTTACCTTTACATCAGCAGCTCATCCATGAATGATCCATGGATTGGTGATCAATGGAATAAGCACAGAGTTCACGGCACATCATTGCATGCTCACCATAAAGTAGCCCAGCTCAAAGATGGCCTGGGGATGGGGGAGGTTGTACTTCTGCAGGTTGTCATACAGGCCTGTACCCGGACTCCTGAAATCAGGAATCCCAGCAGCTGCAATGCACACAAAACACAAGCATTCAAAACAATGCACATGGCAGCCTATCCACAGATACACCATAACACTGAAAACTTAACACAGAGCAATGCATTAGACATCTTGAGCAGTTATTCTCCATAGCAATGAAGATTCAACTGAGCTTCTTATTAAAACCCCATGCCATCAGATAGATATCTGCATCTTCTCCACCTGAGCTACACAAAGCACTACGACCTGTACCCCTATGAAGTGAAAAGTGTGCTGGGAAAAGGTAATTCGTAGGTGAAGAGTTTGACCAATGTTAACACAAGCTCTCCACACAAAAGTTAAATACTTCCTCCATAAACACATTTGCTCTGAATGCAGTTGTTCAAGTAATAGGCAGCTCAAACTATATGAGTAATACAGATTACAGCATATCAAACAAGCAGGTTCTTACCACCTGACAACCAATATTGTCATTACTTCAGAATCTGATTTACATATTAAAAGATATAAACACATTTACAAATTTAGCATTGTGGCTCCAACAACAATTCTTCACTTTACTTCAGTAAGGGTTTATTCCTCCATACTTTCTGTCTGATCTCAACTCACTGCAGTGCCAACAGTCACAGTAGCCATGACATCTACTGTCGTATCCACCCATCCCCCTTCCTCCCAATATTCTGTGTCTGCCCCTCCTCCTCTTCCCCCTTCCTCCTCCTCCCCCTTCCTCCTCCCCCTTCCTCCTCCTCTTCCCCCTCCTCCCCCACCTCCCCCCCTTTCTTCCTCCCCCACCTCCCCCCCCCCCCCTTCCTCCTCCTCCCTCTTCCTCCTCCTACTCCCCCTTCCTCCTCCTCCTCCCCCTTCCTCCTCCTCCCCCTTCCTCCTCCCCCTCCTCCTCCTTCCTCCTCCCCCTTCCTCCTCATCCCCCTTTCTCCTCCTCCCCCTTCCTCCTTCTCCCCCTTCCTCCTCCCCCTTTCTCTTCCTCCCCCTTCCTCCTCCTCCACCTTCCTCCCCCCCTTCCTCCTCCCCCTTCCTCCTCCTCCCCCTTCCTCCTCCTCTTCCCCCTTCCTCCTCCTCCCCCCTGCCTCCTCCTCTTCCCCCTTCCTCCTCCTCCCCCTTCCTCCTCCCCCTTCCTCCTCCTCCCCCTTCCTCCTCCCCCTTCCTCTTCCTCCCCCTTCCTCCCCTCCTCCCCCCCACCCCCTTCCTCCCACTTTCCCCTCTTCCACCCCTGCTTGGTCTCTTTGACATCATGTAATTGTGATTAGGCTAAAAGAAAAACATTGTTGTGGTTATGGTCAAATAAAACAGGGTCAGTAGGTTGGCCTGAACTTTTTTTAAATATGATATTTTTTTAATAAAGAGACCAGATTGAACATAAATCACAATTTCCCTTTCACAGAAAAAATAGTGATTTTTAACTCAATCAGCGTACGATCCCTTGATTGCCTTCAGTTTCTACTTTTCTTTTCTCTTCTTTTTTTCTGCACCATCTCAAAAAGTTTAGGGTTGGCAGAAAAAAATTAGGTCCGGTTAAGTGACAATTTTTTTTAATATTTTTTTTTGGGGGGGTGCCTTATAGAAGGAAATAACTGGCCATCCTCTATGCAGAAAATGGTAAAGGGAAGTAACTCTATACAACTGTAGGACAGAAATCTAGTAGATATATGGTTGTGTGCCTCTCAGTATCATGTTGAGTATGTGTGCCAAGTTTCATTGCTGCAGGTTGTGTGGTATCAGTTCCTAAACATGCATACGCACGAACACATACATACAGACACAAATAATTACACAGTAACACACACAGACACACACACACACACACACACACACACACACACACACACCCTTTCAGGGATATATAGATGTTGCATTTGTCAGTTATGGGGTAAGTGATACCAAGCGTTTATCTTGATTAGATCAACTATCTGGACAGAAGGTATGAGCTCAGTTGCCTGAACAAAAGGCTATCCCTCAAGACAGAAGAAGAAGAGGAAGAAGAAGAAGAAGAAGAAGAAGAAGAAGAAGAAGAAGAAGAAGAAGAAGAAGAAGAAGAAGAAGAAGAAGAAGAAGAAGAAGAAGAAGAAGAAGAAGAAGAAGAAGAAGAAGAGGAAGAGGAAGAGGAAGAAGAAGAAGAAGAAGAAGAAGAAGAAGAAGAGGAAGAGGAAGAGGAAGAGGAAGAGGAAGAGGAAGAAGAAGAAGAAGAAGAAGAAGAAGAAGAAGAAGAAGAAGAAGAAGAAGAAGAAGAAGAAGAAGAAGAAGAAGAAGAAGAAGAAGAAGAAGAAGAAGAAGAAGAAGAAGTTTTCATCAACAAATTCCTCTCCTCCTTCTCTTCTTTACTTTCTTCCTTCCTCCATCTCTCCCTTGCTCTCCTGCATCAGATCTACACAATTCTCCATGCCAGCCACAGCAGCAGCACCGAACACTCACAGGTGGAAATTCCAGCACCAGCCATGGTGATGATGTTCATGCACTTGTCACTGGTCATGTACTTGACCACTCCTGCCAAGTCCAGTGTTTCCAGCAGCTGCGCGGGCTTCTCCTCCTCCTGCTCCCCACTGATGTGCAGGTGCTGCGTGAAGTACTGCTGCAGCAGGTCATCTGCACACACACAGAGTGGGGAACTACAGCCTTGCCAAGTCCCCAATGTGGCTATCGGCAGCACAGGGACAGGAACAGTATAAATGGAAGTCACACTGTACCCCAGCCATTCAGTGACTGGTTTTAGCTTGCTTGAGGAACTCTATGTGTGTGTGTGTGTGTGTGTGTGTGTGTGTGTGTGTGTGTGTGTGTGTGTGTGTGTGTGTGTGTGTGTGTGTGTGTGTGTGTGTGTGTGTGTGTGTGTGTGTGTGTGTGTGTGTGTGTGCATGTGTGTGAGGGGAAGGGGGGGGGGGGAGGGGGTGGGGGGGCATGTGTGTGTGTGTTTGTTTGTTGTTTGTTTGTTTGTTTGTGTGTGTGTGTTTCTTGCATGATCTCAAATCCATTATTCTCTGCTATCAACTCTGGGTAATATTCCAGTTTGATTGTTATTCTTTGCTTTTGCAGTTTTCACTGAGCCTTGATTACTGTGTGCTGCTGAATATAGAACTGATTCTCACATAGCCTCATGAAAATGGTTTTGTTTTTCTTCTTTTTTCCTGACAGATAAACTGATTGTGGTGCTGATTATGCTAATGATGAAGACAGCAACGGTTATGAGAATGATGAAAAGTTTATGTCAAGGATGATGACAGAGGTGATGATGATGCTGATGACAATGATGGCCACAACAATGGTGATGGATTCACAATTTGATTCACCCATGACATAATGTTTTTGAAATACTTTGTGAGAGTGCTAAGAGTGAGGGTATGGATAGGGATAAGGTGAAAACAAGATTAAGAAATTCTTTTATGTCGCAGTTGCCTATGTCAGAAGAAAATATCTGTAGCATATAGTAAAATCTGCAAAGTCATACTTCACTTTTTACTTGTGAAAATCAATTACATTATATTAAAATCAACAGTTTTATAAATTGTTAATGACTGAAAAATGTGCATACAGAAGGCATCAGCTGGCCCATGCATTCAGGCTTAGGAAAATCAAGCATTTTCTACAAAAATTATTTTCCTTGGCTACTGAACACTATCAGGACAGATCTTAGGAGCAGGCATGAAAACCCACAGCCAAAGTGCCTGGTAACCAGTGATGCATGCACACTGGAAATAAGTAAAGCAAAAGAAAACACAGAAAAACACACTTTCAAGACTATAAATGTTACTTATATGTTATTTGCTTACTTGAAGATATATCAGAACAATAGCATGATCTCTTATAAACAAAGAGTAAAAAAGACATACTGATGAGATGATTAAAGAAAATAATGGGTTCTTTTGGCTGGTTTTGGCTGTTATGATGCTTCTAAATCTACAGCACTATGGAGATTCTAAGCAACTAAACAGTATGAAAATTGTACTCACCCAGGTCAACCTGAAGCAAAGCACATAGGTGTTTGACTCATTACAATCAGTGCATGGCAACCTTGCAAGGAAAAAATGCTTCTACCCATCAGCCCATACAGTCATGAGATAATCTTTAATGAGTTGCTTATTTCATCATCACACACACAGATGTTCAATACTGCAACAGTTTACACACATTTCTTTGGTAGAGACATATATCCTTGACAGTATAGGAATCCCTTCTAAGGTGCAAAACTCCACAACAAGCTAAATTCAAAGAGTATAAAAACAAGCATCAATAAATTATGTAATATGAAAAGGTGTTTGTGTTTATTTTTCCACTTTATATTTATTTATGGGTGCTCAAATTGTGCAGTTTTATTCTCTAGACAATGGGCTGCTTTATTTTTGTTCCAACCCCACCTAGAACTCCTGAGGCCCCCTAAAAGGATTGTACTATAGTTGGACTTTGCTTCATAGCCTGTTGAGAACCTTAGAGCTTAGGAGCATCACCGAAGTGAAAAACCAAGGAGTTCCTATTGAGTTTGATATCACAATATAGACATCAACATTGTACTTACATCTGGCTGTCCTCCTGAGGCATTTTCTCCTGAAAAAAGAGTATTCTTGCTTTTAGTTCACATTCGATGATGGTTATTACACTGCACATGGCTGGAATGTCAAGCAGTATTTCAAGTTCAACACACTATTTAATAAAACGTTTTTTTCAAAATGGATTCAACATGCATTGCTGAATTGAATCTTGCTCTGTGCAACTGAAACCAAGCATCTGACATGTTTGAGCAATAGTAACATGTCATCCATTCAGAATAAATGGGATTTGGTCACTTAATGATTCTATCTGTAATTCTTTTCATAGGATTTTATCAAATGATTGATTTATGAAAAACAAAAATCTGACATCATGCAAAAATGAAAATTATATAATCCAGAATTTATGTAAGCTTTTCAGCAGTATTAACGTCTTATGGAAAGGTTGGCCAGTTGTTGAATAAATGAATGAATGAATGAATGAATGAATGAATGAATGAATGAATGAATGAATGAATGAATGAATAAAGAAATACATAAGGCTCATAAATTTTATGCACTTTGATGCTAAAATTCAGCATATTAATTATTATGCTTTTAGCGCAATCTTAAAAGTAAACAAGTTTCTAAAACATGTATACTTAATATTCAGTAACTACTCCCTCTGCACAATCCCTGGCGTGTCCAGGAATGATTCACACACACACATTAATCTATCAAATGATTGTTCCAAAATTACTGCCTGTAAACTGCCAAAAAATAAACTCAATCAAACCTGATTAACAATCATACAACAAAAGCTGTGGCCTGTTCATGAGCTTCTCTGAGAATAGGTGGCGGTCCATCAGAGGTGAGACAACTCAGCACTTCAATAGACTTTGTCTACTTCAAACGCATACTTAGATACTAGACAACTCAGCACTTCAATATACTTTGTCTACTTCAAACACATACTTAGATACTAGACAACTCAGCACTTCAATATACTTTGTCTACTTCAAACACATACTTAGATACTAGACAACTCAGCACTTCAATATACTTTGTCTACTTCAAACACATACTTAGATACTAGACAACTCAGCACTTCAATATACTTTGTCTACTTCAAACACATACTTAGATACTAGACAACTCAGCACTTCAATATACTTTGTCTACTTCAAACACATACTTAGATACTAGACAACTCAGCACTTCAATATACTTTGTCTACTTCAAACACTAGATACTAGCTAAGAAGCTTGCCTACCTGCAGTGGATGTCTTTCCTTCTTTATCACCACCCTGACAAGGAGGAATGAAATATCCATTAGTAAAAGTTCTAGAAGCCTGACTTGAACAACATAAACAAGAAACAGTAGAGATTTCAAGGGGGGTGGGGTGGGGAAATCTTCTGCAAATGGAACAACTTACAAGGTGTGTGGCAAAATTAACTGGTAAGTCGCTGATCTGCCATTCTCCATTGTAGGATGACCTCCTGACCCCCCCAACCCCACCCCCACTTCCATCCTTTTTTTTCCCTTTCCTTTTACACACCATATATATATATATATATATATATATATATATATATATATATATATATATATATATATATATATATATATATATATATATATATATATGTTTCTAAGCCAGTTAGTCACTTCCGAATGAGAAGACTGCAATGGACTGCTTGAGTGCTTGCCATGAGAAAAATACATCAGAATAGTGAAATGTCCGTCTTGACTACCTACATGAGGACAGACGGTCAGACAGGTACTTGGAAAGGAAATGGAGATGAAGATGGAGGGATTAGGACGGGTAGAAGGAGGGGGAGGGGGGGACGGAGAAGGAGGATAGGAGTAGTTGAGTGGGGAAGTGGTTCTTGATTAATTACTGTTACAAGTCTAGACAGAAGGCCAGGTTTTTTAACAGTTAACCACATCACAGTCTAATTAAACCGCAACTCAGTCTCCAATCCGATCTACATAATGTGAAACAACGTATCAGTGCTTATACAAGCCCATCTTCATCCATTTCCCATGCCTGCTCAGATTCAGAGATCCACGTTGGAATCTCTAGAACTCAACCTTACAGCATGGTCTGGAGTGCTCTCAAGATACCCATTTGGTTTGTGGTTGGAATTAAAACAGAGCCAGGAAGCTTTCCGGTTTGAAAGAAAATATTATTTAAAAATTCAAAGCAATAGCAGATCTTTGGCAATAGCTTGGAACACTAATCTACCTCTATGACAGCCTCTGATGGCTTCGCCATCGCTTGACAGATTTGTGTTCCATTTCCCCCTCATTGTTTCATGTATATGTACTACCATCAATCTTTGTATTCCTTTTCTCTCCTGCAAATGACATGCTTGAAAGAGCTGCAACTTTTGTTCACTGGCAGAGTCTGTATTGTAGAGGACATTCCAACCCACACTATCAAAATTACAGTTTCCATAACTTTATTGATTATAACAGTGGCACGACTTAGTGTTGAGTGTGAAAACGCGAGCAAACTTTAATCTTGCTTTACGAATCCCATACAATGCCCCATCAAGATAACTCCTTCGATATCTACATCGAATCAACGATTTTTAAAGTAATGGATGTCGGTGTCCTTGCATGTTTTTTTCCGTTACATTCCTTACAAGCTTTCCCACAAAAATAACTTACAACTATGAAACTGCAACTGCAGTGCAAATAATGAAATATCTGGAGTCGTAATAACAATAAAATTATGTTGTACCTCTATAGTTTTGACCACATGTGTGTGCAGTGGGGATGAAATGTCATAATGGGAGGAACTATAGGTTTACATTAAATAAAATTCGTCATTCGCACCGCTAGGAAAGCGATGTGACAGCCCGTGACAGGTGTTCCAAAGCTTTACCTTGCCACCGTTGTTTTCGGCCATTTTGCTACAGCAGCCGTCTGTGAGGATGTAAATAAGAATTTACTGTGCGTCAGGATAACGAGTTTTGTTTTCACTGCTACCCTTTAACAAACGGAGTGTGTCACTTGGTAGAAGATCAAAGTGCGAACTGCGGATCGTTGCGATGCATCCGAGATTATACATCACACGTCGTTCTCCCTCAATTGTCAAACGAGAATTATCTCCCCTTGGAAAGTTAGGGTTATACGAAAATCGCAATTAAATGGGCCCCCTCATAGCATTGTACGAGTTAGTGCTTTCTTCACGATCACATTTGGGGTTGTTATCGTGTGAGTGCACACCTGTATGTGTGGATATATGTGTGTTATATGCTGATTGCGAGCGTGCGTTGTGTGCGCGTGTGTCACTGTGCGTGTGGGTGGGTGGGGTGTGTCTGTGTACGTGCATGCGCACGTGTTAGCAATATCAATTCATACTGCTTTCAGTAACAGATGATGGATGGGTGGAGTTTTACGGCCTATCAGCCGTCTATTCTGACCCCCAATCCACAGGGGGCTGTAACAGATGAACTCTGTAACCTCCGATTGAGTCGCAGAGCATGCTGCTTGCAGTGTTGGCATGCAGAATGTCTCCCATGTACTCCACTTCCACAGTGACGATGATTGGCAGATATCAAGAGCGACCTTCACTCTACATGGATGTTTGTCAATGCATCTACATTGTTGTGCACTGAAATTGTCACAAAATGAAATATAGCTCTACACGTTACATAATTCTTTGCTCACTCTATTTTCAGTCTGCAGTTGGTCTGACACACATTTAGATGTTTGTAGTGCAGGATGGATGGATGGATGGATGGAGTTTTACGGCCTATCAGCCTTGTAGGCTATATAAGGCCATTAAGCACGAAAATCACTTGAACAGTTTAGAGTAAACGCAAATCAAGTCACGGTGTCCCTAGTTATTTGCCTCTTACAAATCGTGTAGGGAGACGAGGTGGGTCAATTCTTACCCTGAACCCACAGGGGGATTGTAGTGCAGGAAGAAATGCAGATAATTGATGTTATGCAATGCATCTTATAATTATATCACAGTTTACTTGGTTACAACTGTTAATGTAGAATCATCCGCATACACATCTGTATAACTGCAATATGTTATAGATGGCAGGTGGGAGGAAAGGATGAAGTAGTTGTCCCAGGACTGACCCTGGGATTTGCTGGAGCCTGTGTGCCCAGTTTTATATAATTTAGTATCTCTACAGGCCAGCTGGATTCTTCCTGTCTGGTATGACTGTCATTACCTGGCCCTTGGGGATCTTATACGTGTGTTTTAATTCACCTTTGAAAGTCTGGCTGCAAATTCAACCTGATGCCCTTCTTGCATGGCAAGACTTAAAACATTTATTTAAGTAGAATTTCCATCAAGGATATGTTTGTCACACTGATTCATGAGGTCAAATTGGACAGGGGATCCAGGTACCTGATCGAGATACCTGATCGTACAGAAATCAGATGTATCATCGTTCTACTTTTCTTATGCACCTGAACAGTACTTTTAAGTGGAAAAGGTTCAAGCTGTTGTGTCTAGTAGCCTAAGCAACTTTAATTACCACGTGGTTGCTTTGTTTTATCTTATTTTGCAAAGCATGACAAATTTTCTGAGATCACCGTTTTCTCTCCAATAATTTGTACTCAAATTCACCATGTGTGGACATTCCCCAGTATTACTCATACTGTGCAGTGCCACCAGCTCAAGATATATATGTCTAGGGTTAACATTTTGAAGCTTTTCCTACAACAGTCCCCTGCTAGTTATTGCAAAATAAAGGGGCAGAAAGGCACATGATCACTACAAAGTCAGGAGGAAAAATCTTTATGCAAAGTTAATGGCGATAACATTGACTTTAGGGAACTAATAATTTACATCATTAGCAGCCAACCCAAAGGAAACTTCTAACAGTTAGTCAGCACTGTCCAACTGCAATGCTCCCAACTGTCATCAGGAAGAGTCGGCCTGAGTCACCCCACTCAGAGTCGATGCAGTAGAGAAGGAGACAGCAAACAAGGAAGCTTGGAGATGCTGCTGATGTAGTACTTTCACACAGGCCTGGAATTTCCAGTGTCATGTCAGTCCATCAGGCCTTGTTCATCTGTCATCAAAAGGGAAGGCAGAATTCTTGCTTCCCAATGCAGTGAAGCACTGTAATTCAGGGAAAGGCCCCCACCATTCCCTCCAACGTTGCCAGTCCCAAGATATATTTTTTCTCCTTCCCTCCAACTTCATTCCCTCATTTTCATAATGACGCAATTAGCATCTCCCTGGTAGAATCCTATTCTATCAGTCAAATAAAAAAAAATCTCTCCTTTGTCTCCTCCCTTCTTCAAATAGGCACAGCATGGAGATACTACATTATCCACACCTTACACAGCCGTAACACAAGAGACAATTCTAATTCCTTGGAATTCCCCCCCACCTCCCAACGTCACCAAAGATGTCAAAGTAAGCATCACTATACTGCTCTTCAAACATTTTTAGTTAAGAGAATAGTAAACAGAAAAAATGTGTTTTTCAACGATTCATATAATTACAGCCTTGTTGCACTTTCCCATTGCATCACTTCTCCATCATTACTCCATCTTTAATTGAACACATACTATCAATGTATGGATTCTCCCATTGAGTCTGACGGGTGAGAAGGCAGGCAGGTCATCTGATATGTGACCTCATGTGGGAATGGAGGCCAATACTGGAGGCACAGCATTTTTCACATATGCTGCACTGAATAAGTGCCCTGCCTCTGCCACTCGTCTTTTGAATAGTGGCTGCTCTACTTTCCTCAAAGGTCTCGACACCCTTGTGGTAGGGGCATTGCCACAGAGACCCGTCTTGTGCCAGAGCCTCCCAGCTTTCAAGTTTTGAGGTGCTCCTTCAAGCAGTCTCTGAAGTGTCTGTAGGGGCGTCCATTTTTCTGATGATGTCACAAGTCGGACCAGCTCGTTGTACTGAAAGGTCATAGGTCTAGGGGAATTCACTCGATCCACTTGTAACACTCTCTCACACAGTCATTCCATCAAACACAAACACAAGACAGAAATACGGTGAGGTCATAGGTCAAATGTCAAAAACTCTTTAATTACCATGTCAGGGTGATGGAGAAATGAATTAAGGTTAACGTGAGGGATAAATCAAGTGGAAGCAACAATACTCATAATCATAATCATGTAAGAGAACGAATGGCCCACCAGCCAATCAAAAGTAATAACTTATCTGACCGTGTCCTTCACTCTTGTCTCGGCTGCTGCTCACAAACATGAGCTGCGTGTCAATCGTGGTTAAACCGCTCAGGCGTCACGAAGGCCCCTGCCCTTGGAATCTTCGTTGCAGCGATTCTTGATGCACCGGAGGGAAAAGAAGGGGGAAGGGGAAGGGGGAGGGGAATAGCAATTGTATTCGACCACAAGCACAACCATAGCAAACCAATTTGTATTCTTTCAAAGAGGCCTCTGCTTTTTCTCTCCGTCGTCGGTATTCTTTCTGTACAGACGGCTTCATATCTTCACCTGGAGATGGACATGGGCGTTGCAAGCGTGTCTTCACCCGGAGATGGACACAAGCGTTGCAAGCATGGTATCTCCTCTCAACGTGGAGTGCAGGGAGGAAGGATGAAGTAATATCTTGGCATGGAGGATGACGCAACCATCGGCATCTTTTCTGGAGTGACGAGGAATGACGCAACTTCCGGCGCGGAGGGTGACGCAGTCATCGGGGCGGCGTTAGATCTTGATGTTGTTTTCGCCAACGCTGGGCGCTGGTTTTCAGGCATATTTATACCTTCTGCATGGACGCGATCAAACTCAGTCATTTTCCAGTCAATCACAGGACCCCATTTAAGACGAGGCCCCTCCCTCACAAAATCTCCAGTGTCGTTCTCCCTTCCAACCAATGGAAACACTTTCCCGCGAACACGGGCATGGAACGTTCAACTAAGCTATGGCTGGTGGAGCCATAATAATTCGCTATCTACGGCCGGCGGACCCTTAATAGGTTAATCCACGGACCTGTATCAACTGGATGCACGTCTTGAGGTCAAGGTCATTTTAGTTGCTCTCAAGGCCAATTGGCGATTGACTGAGTCTAGCACTTTCGGTGGCCTGTTCAACCTATGATATTTGATGGTGGAGAACTCAGTTGCGAAAAGAAAACAGCCAAGCGTTGGCAATAATTGTGCAATTGAAAGCTGCAGTACAACTTCTGCGAAATGCAGAGGTCTGTCATTTATTAAACTGCCGCGACCAGGCGTGAGCAAGGCGCATTCAATTTGCATCTCGCACGATCGAGTGCCTTCGCAGATGTAAACAAAATTCAACCTACGATATTTGATGGCAGAGAACTCAGTTGCGAAAAGAAAACGGCCAAGCGTTGGCAATAATTGTGCAATTGAAAGCTGCAATACAACTTCTGCGAATTGCCGAGGTCTGTCATTTATGAAACTGCCGTGACCAGGTGAGAGCGAGGCGCATTCAATTTGCATCTCGCACGAGTGCCTTCAGAATTGCCTCGGCCAACTTCGGCTTGCTCAGAACAAGTCCGCAAGTAATCGGCAGCCAATCAGATCGCTGCATTATAACAGCTGTTAGGCTGACGTCACGACAAGCTCGTCCGAGGACTGATATGGGATTTCCATGACTCTCTCGAGCGAAATTCGACTCCTAGGCAGCCGCGTCTCCCCTTAAATGTAACTCACATGAGAGACATAAATGACAAAGAAGAAAACTAGTACAATCAATACATTAATAAAAACGTGTTTAACTTGAAAATTAACAGTCCCCTTTCTTGTTCACTCCCAAGACCTGTGCCACTACGGCACTAGGCACTACACGTGTGTAACGTCCATAACAACCGCTACAAATCAGTTAAAATGCTGTGGCAGGGCTTCCTACTTAATTTAAAACTTGATAGAGACCCAAAGACATCTAATCACAGCTGTAACTCAATAAAAACCTTTAAAATAAATTTAATTTTACTCACAATAAACTGCGTGACAATCTGATCAACAGTGGAATAGACTCGCCGGAAGTGAGCTACTCAGTCAGTCGAGAGGTCTATAATTTGCTGAAAGAGCCCGTGACCTCAAGACGTGCATCCTGTTGATACAGGTCTGTGGTTAATCATAAAGAAGTAAATAACTTAATCCAAAGGGGGAAAGGGGGTGATCTCGCCACAGATGACCTTCTCTCAGCTGGCCATACAGCAATCTCTTCAGGCCATCATCCATGCAGGCAAGGTGACTTGCCCAGCGTAGGTGGGACTGGATCAGCAGATGTTCAATGCTTGGCAAACCGCAAAGCTCAAGAATTTAAAGATTCGAGACCCTTTCTTGCCACCTGACATTGTAGATCTTTCTCAGGTATCTCTGGTGAAACATCTCAAGCTGCCGGATGTGACGGCAGCATGAAGTCCACGTTTCAGAGCAGTACACAAGTGTGGTGAGGACAACTGCTCTGTACTTAGAATGTATTGCACAATTTAAAAATAAAAGTGAAAACAGAAAAATTTTGGAATCATTTATTGTCCATTCAATGAGTTTGACAAGATGGGCATGGTGTAATTCAATGAATAACATTGCAGAGAGACTACAGTCAAACTTCTGTAACTGCACAAGTCACTGAGAACGATACATAGTTGAAACAAAACCAACATGACATGATTACAAATGAATAAGTACACATAAAGACTGATTCCTTTATAGCCCAGTTACTGATGATAAAAGATAAGTCGCACCTCAATCTGGTTCCATGTGAAAAAATTCAGTCATGAGAGCAATTTAAGCTTTAGAAGAATGTTAAAAGTGTTTTGTCCCTACTCTAAGAAAACACCAGATGCCACGAATTGAACAGCCGAATGAATTTCGCGTCCACACATGCTCATGAGGATAACTGTTTCCTTTCCATTGAACGCACTATTTTCATCTATCACGTACTGCAATTAGACATTCTCTGCATGAAAAGTCTTCCCAGTAGCATCAGGAGCTGCCTATCCATTTCAAACTGCATGAGAAATCTGGTTTCTTCTTGCTGAACTGCATTGTGCAGCCAGCATGCTGTATTCCAGGTCCCACCGGCCCATCTTTCCATCTAGATGAGATCAGCCACTGGAAATAAAGGACAGACAGGAATCATGATCAGGAGTAAAATGAAACATGAAATTTACATATTAGGTCCCACACCACTTTCTCTGCTCCTTGCTGCTATTCCCATTTTTAAGTAGCTGTCAACTAAGCCCCAGCCGCCTCCTCTCCTGTCACCCTCCTGTCACTGTTGTAAATACAGTGGTCAAGAGATTATCTTTGGCAGAGCTGCTTATTGTTCACATAGTTGAAAAATGTTGAATCCCAAGTTTGAGTAAGAAAACGGTCAGCAAGTCCATCTCTTCACTGGGCAGCAAGGGACAGCATGGGAAAGGTGGAAGGAGCAGTGGTAAGAAACTCCCGATGGAGCAAGGCAATGACAACAGCAATTGCCAAAATCATATTTTAAAATTCTCAAGGAGACCCCAAAGCCCTGCAGCCACAGCGCAATAAAAAGCCAGCAAGGAAGGTTTCCTTAGCATTCCAAATCCCAAACATGTCCAGAAAATTTGCTCACCAAATTAATTTGAGAAACTTCATTTTTGATCAAAATGTTCATGAAAAATTAAATAATGGAATAAATCAAATAACGATGAAACCTTACTTCATACCCCCTTATCCCTGTAATTCCCTTAAATGCATGGTGGCCATGTGTGACTTACCGTTCATGGGCATCTCATCAATCTGGGTGGAGTAGTACTGTTCAATGTCTCGGAGGATCCTGATGTCATCATTCTTCACGAAGTTGATGGCCACACCCTTCCTTCCAAATCGACCAGAGCGGCCAATCCTGGAAGAGTCAAAATGGCATCAACATGCTTGTGCATGGATGCAAGCAAGATCTCTCAGAAGCAGAGAGACCAGAAAAAACATGTATGCACAAAAGGTGCTCAATACCAACTCAACTGTTTCATGTTGTTGAACAACATGAAAATTCAGCAGCAGCAGCAGCAGCAGCAAGAAAAAGAAGAAAAATTGGGTGGTGATGACAACAATGATAATATTTGGCGTATAGCACCTTCACAGATGGTGGGAAACACACATATAACCAAAGCTAATTATTATTTTTTGCTTATGTGCAAAAGCACAACAACTGGCATTGACCAGCTGCTCTCAGAAGAAGAAGTTAACTACACATGGAGTAAAACCACCCATCCATTTTTTCCAATACACAAACAATTCATTCCAATGTTCTCTTTATCTGATGTGTCAAAAATTCACTTGGGGATGAGTATTGACGATGCACAGTGATAGAGGGTGAAGCTTGCTTACCTGTGGATGTACAACTCTCGGTTGTTGGGCAGGTCATAGTTGATGACCAGTGACACCTGCTGAACATCCAGCCCTCGGGCCCACACGTCTGTGGTGATCAGCACTCGGCTGCAGGGGAATCACACCAAGCACTCATTTCCTTACAAAGTTTCACAATCACATCATAGAAAATTTTGACATAATTCATTCTAGGCTTTTTGAAACTACTGTCATAATTTTCCTCAGTTCCCATCTACACTACTGCCTTTGACAGAAATCTTTCAAGCATGCCTGTGACATCAAATGACTGACCAAGTTGTGATTGTGTCATATGACAAGAAAATAATCACAGCACACAACAGACTCTGTCACGGTCTCTGAATGAATATCAGACATTTCAGGAACAGTGTTCAGATTTGACTGCCACTGCTTGCATATTACTGTAGACATAAACTAAATATCAATGCATAAAAGCATACCTAACAACAAGAATGTGTGGAAATTAATCCCTTATTATTATCGGTATCAACATTATTATCAGCAAAAATAAACTACTCAGCCTGCAACAAACACCCATCAAAGTAGGGGTGCAGATCTACAGTCAAGAGAGAGCTACTGATGCCAAGAGCAGCCTGCAACAAACACCCATCAAAGTAGGGGTGCACATCTACAGTCAAGAGAGAGCTCTGATGCCAAGAGAACTGCTGTACATGTGGACATGGTGGGGATGATTCAAAGCCAGCAACTGCCCTGCACTCACCTGGATCCAGATCTGAACTCCTTCATGATGGCATCCCTCTCCTTCTGAGGCATGTCACCGTGCATGGAGGACACTGTGAAGTTGGCATCCCGCATCTTCTCTGTCAGCCAGTCCACCTGCAATGTAAAGCACACCAAGGCGTCACATATAGCACAAAGGGACTCAGTTTTGCATTTTTCTTACTACTTGCCTGAATGCTTACTCTGTACAAGTCAAGGGTCAATTTCATTATGTTGGCCAATTAAACAGCTGATGGGATATTTCAGGTGATAAGAAACATTAGGCCTGATTTATTAACTTCAAGTGTATTTAGGGGCAACATAATTCTCTCATAGTCTGTTCAGGTATTCATTCTGGAACCTACTGTCAACAAAACGTTTTCTTCATCTCCTACCAGGGATGAAAAAAGCTGAAAGGAAATAAAGAGGAAAAAAGTCTGGGGTCCAGGCGCTGCCAAGGCCCCGGTGGGGTGCAGGGGTAACGCCCTGCTGGGGGGTCCAGGGGGGCGACGCCCCCCAGGCAAAAATGATTTTCAGCAATTTTGAGGCGCTTAGAAGCATTTTCCTGGCATTTAACTCACTGGAGTTGTGGCTAAATATTGTGATCGTTCTCCGGGATCGTAAGTTTTTCATGCATTTTCAAAAATATAATAAAGATACAAAAGCATAAGATAACAATACAAATTATAAATCAAATGAAAGCTTGTTTTTTACTCTTTACATTCAAAGAATGATCTAAAGGATTAAAAATGCTAATTATGAATTACACACCATAGAATTGAGCGTGTACATGCACAAAAATGAAAAAGTAGAAAAAAAATAAGTTCACTAGCTGTTATGGGAAGCTTACAAGCGCCTAGAAAATGAGAAACTTTAATGTCAATATCCAAGTAATGCAAATGTGTATAAACATTTAGTACAGACAAATACAAGCAGATGGAGGTTAGCAATCAACCAAATCAAAGTATTTGTTCATAGAATTGGAAGATCAAACGTTTTGCAGTACGCTTTCCCGCCTTTTTGTCAACATACACACCACATGCTCAAAGGCTACGATTTCCTATCATCAGTCAAAAAATATTATAAAGGGAAGTAAATCTGCTTGCAAATTCCTTCAGCTATATAGGCTAACAAGATTTACCTCCCTTAGACCGTTATAGCGAAAGGGAGAAATTTGCAATCGCATCGCAAACAATCTCGCGATACGACTCTGGCAGGAGGACGCCTATCTCGATACTTCTTGCGATGCGACTCCAGTGAGTTAAAATACATTTTGTCAACAGAAAGGGAAATGGTAAATGAGATGAAGTATCTGCTTGTAAGTGCTGCATGTTTCACTTTTAACCAAGTGAAAAGAACAAACACATTGTATTCCCTTGATAGAATTTAAGAAATTTGACAACTAAAGACATATGCACTGCAAAATCTAGGGAAGACGTTCATATCAAATAAAGTCCATTCTACTTAAGGGTAGCCGCTACTCGAGAAAACTGGTATTTCATTTCCATAGGTTCTACTAATGGTATCTTTATGAAATTTTGCACAGGTGTTCAGCATCATAATACTATACTTCACACCAAATCTGATCAAGCTAACTGCCATACATTTTGTATTTTGAAGATGTTTATTTTCACTGACGGTGACACAATTGGTCAAAATGGTTACAGCACTTAAAGTGCACAAAAAGACAAAAACTTAGAGTTAGCATGTTACTATAATCTTAATTAACTTAAGTAAATACCTGTATTGCAGGAAAGCTCAGTGAAATAAAAGTGTTGAAGTTGGAAACTTCCGTGTCGATTTTTGACCTGGTTTCTGTCAATATAATCATCAAAGTAAAGCACATCTGGTCAACACTGCTCCTTGAAAATCTCTACTTGTAATCAGCACACATTGTTCAGTAGATGGTGAAAATTTCAGAACTGTACATGAAACTGTGACTCCCCACCATTTCTCCTCGTTGGGTCACAGTGCACAAAAACGCGATTTTGAGAAAACGAAGCTTGAACATTGGAAACTGTTGGTACACATTGTTCATCATCCACAGGAGAGAAATGCAACATCAGAATGCACCAGAACCATAAGTGGGACCCTCAGCTTTCTTCCTCTCTTCTTCCCTTCTTGTCTTTTGCAGCTTCTTTCTTGTTTTGGCCATCTTGTCCATGTGGGAAGTCTCGGACTTGCGCTTCCTAGCATGATCCAGGCGATGCACCAGAGCTGAAACTGTTTCACCACCTGGGACTCCTGCATCTGTCATGCAGGATGCAATGCTGCTGGCTCCTCTGTTGAACTGGCACACTGCCATGGCTACTCCACACTCCAGAGTCTTCAAACCCACAAACTGTGTCTTTGGAATTTTTCTCCATATGCTGGCATGTGTGGACTCATTTGCATTCTGGGTTCTGACTCGGGAGCACCTCTGGAGAAGGACAGGGTCTGTCAACTTCTTGAAGAGGGGGACAACCTGATCTCCAACTTCTGATGGAAGTGGATCATCATGCTCCATCTTCTTTCTTTCCTCCTCTGGATCTGTTCCATTCCTTTGGGCGATCTTGAAATAGCACCATGAGTCGTGGCAGCGAGAATGGTGTTGGGAGCCCTCTGCTGAAATGCTGTGGAACAGGATGGCCCATGTGTCATCTTGCATTTTCTGGATGTTGCCAGGGTTGTTGATGATGGCATTCCTGTAGTAGCCTTCCCATCTCAGCATTCTTGGCTTGGACAGTCTGCCTCTCCCCTTCATCTGCACACCGAGGGATTTCTGCTCTGCAGCAAGCCTCTCAAGCCCAGCATACATGCGCTTGGCCACATGGTTGATGCATTCTTCCTTGATAATAGGGAAGTCTTCCCCATATGGATTCAAGGCTTGCAGGCTTGCAAATGTCTTGCTGTCTCCATCTGACACCATGGTGGTGTAGCGGAATCCATGGGATAGTGATCGGCTCCAGAGCAGCTTGGCTATCTCAGGCTCCATGGCAGGCGATGATCCACCCCAAGATTTGTCACACACTGAAACATGCATATCATGCCACAGTGCCAACTCCTCACCCTCTAACTTTTTTCCTGTGAGTTCACACTCAGCACAATATTTGCTCAGGATGGCATAGTCAATGATGAGCCCTGTTTCCACCTCTATGATGCAACCCACCCCATAGTTGCTTGTGTAGCCACGCTTGTGCCATGATCCATCATATGACACAGCAATGTTCAGGACATCTTTGTCTTCATTGGAAGAGTCAGCAGTAACTTGGGTCTCTCTGACTGCCTGTCGAGCTTGCTCTAAGGTGGTCTGCAGAGTTCCTTCCATTACACTTCTTCTGATCACTTGCGAATGGTCTTGAAAAGTTTTATGGTGCAATCCACCTTGCACATTGAGAATGGAGCAAACTTTCTGCAACCCCTGAGCTCCCACAGCTACCTCTTTCATTGCAAGGACTGCTCGCCTATTCACCTCAAAAGGCATTCTGCTTCTGTTTGTCTCCTTGCCATCACTAATCTGCTCACTGCTGTGGACTTTGTTGGAGTAATGACAAGCACTGCATGTCACTGCAGTCAGCACTGACAAGCCAACCGACTTCTCAAAGCTCACACTCAGTGATGCTTTTCTGCACACGGGACAAAGCAGAGGCTGAACAAGTCTATTGAGGCAAGAAAGCTGCGCAAAACAAAACACATTGTTGTTGCCCGAGTGGGGACTGTCTCGTTCAGTCAAGCAATTGACAGACTGCGAAGACTCGGAAGAGCCAGAGAAGTAGGACAGTTTTCTAGCTGACGTGCTCACTGATGAAGTCTGTGGTGTCTGATGGGCATTTGAAGTTTGATGGGTGGCTGATGTCGAAGCCTGAGGAGCAGATGATGTAGTTGATGGTGTCGCACGAAGTGTAGTGCTGGGTGTTGATGATCCAGAATCAGCTGCTGCAGATGAATCTACGTCATCGGTGTTTTCGGCTTGCAATGCTTTCTTTCGACCACGAGTTTCATTCGACCGCCGTCTGGAGCCTTTGAATGCATGTACAGTATTCCACCGCACCTTCGGCATGTTCACATTTTCTATCCGACCTGATGAAAGCTTGAGAAGAGCAAAATACTCGAAGTTCGACTGTACGGCACACGGAATAGACGCTCGCGGCACCACGAATTTCGACCACGAGTAGTTTCGACGAGTTTCGTTCAGTCACGTCCTGGAGCCGATGATTGTACTGCACGTATGCCTGCTACCCCATCCTTGGCATATTCACATGTATTATTGATAAACTGACTGCTTGAAAAGAGCTACGACTGCTTGATAATAGCGACAAATTGACTGAGAGTTGCACGGAGCGAGCAGACGGCATGGCGCGAAATAGGCGGTCACGTGACCAAATCCAACCAATCACAGATGGGGATTCTGTCAGAAAACCAAGACGCGGTTGATGATTGGTTAGACACGCCAGATGAGTGCCTCATGAATATTGATCGGCAGAGCTGCCTGTCTTCCATATTTGGAACACAATTGCGTCAGCCTGGAAGCCGCGAGATCTCGCTTTCGAACGATATCTTACATGCTGCAAACAAAAATGGCGGCGAGCGGACAGCGTGCGGTGAAACACGGCAATTGTTCACAGAAAACGACACAATTTTCAGCTGCAACGGAGTAAATTCTTGAAGGGTGGGTGTGCAAAAGTCTGTTTTATAGTGGTTTTTATAAGTTTCTAAGCTATCTCAGGGGTCTCAATGTGAAAAGCAGTGTTCATATGAGCTGACTATACCAAAATCTCAAAGTAGCCAAAAATTAATATTTTAACGGTTTTGTCGACCCGCGGCTACCCTTAAGTCTTGAGGGGAGGTGACGGCTGAAATTAGCATGACTGCTGAGCTGAGAATCATAAAGTGCATCAGGGCAAATGCCATAGGCCTATGAAAACAATGTCTCTCTACAGACACTCATCCTATAGAGAGAGATGAGTGTCATTGTTCTCTCAGTGTCAGATCCACATCATTGGATGCTACCACAGCGTCGCTCGCCACCGCTGACTTGCTAGAAGGCACTTTGCCGATGTTTCACATCTAATCTCGATCCTCAGTGGACCTGATGAAGACTCACACATATTAAACTCCCCTCAAATTTTCTCAACGGATTTACACGAATCACGCGGGTGGCCAAATTGGCGGGGAAATCGGCAGAAATCCGCCAATCGGCGTAAGATTTTCATCCCTCTTACCTTTCGCTTAGTGTTGCAGAAAATGACAGCCTGTGTGATGGTGAGAGTGTCGTAGAGGTCGCAGAGAGTGTCAAACTTCCACTCTTCCCGCTCCACAGCCACAAAGAACTGCTTGATGCCCTCCAGAGTCAACTCATCACTGGAAACAGAGTTCAAAACATTATGTTTGTCATAGTGGGGCTCTGTAGCTGGGCAGACAGAGCGTTTGACCAGCAGTCGCTTGCAGCTAATGGATGCGGAAGATGCACTGATGCAAGAGTTGAATCATTGGGCAAGGTGCTTCACCCACATTGCCTCTCCTACAAAGGAGTAAAACCTCAATCTCTCTGCACAGTGGCAACTGAGGGTGAAATTCTCCTAAGAGAATTTCCTTATCTTTGTACAGTAAGACAGTGCATCACAAAGAGGTTTTTACATCTCTCAACAGAATCACCAGTAACAGATCACACTGCAACCACTGCCTTGCTCAGCAAATCAGGCACTACACTTTGCCATCACACTCACACACACACACATTCACAAGTACTCTCTCACTCATTCTTTTTTTTAATAACAATACTTCAAGAGAAGAAAACATGAAATCGCCTTAAAAGCACAAACTTCCCATCAGTTTAATTTTCATATCCCTTACAAAACAACTCCTCTGAACAACCATTCTGAAAGGAAAAAAGCACAAGACCCAATGTACTCACCGCTTGACCAGGATTCTGATGGGGTCAGTCATGAACTTGTTGGTCATCTCCAGGATTTCGTGGGGCAGCGTGGCAGAGATGAGAAGAACCTGTGTTGCTGGAGGCAGGTATCTGTACACGTCATAGATCTGTTCCTTGAAGCCTGCAAGTAGGTATTCCAAACCTTCATAACATGACTAACAAATGACCCATTTCGAAATTTTGTGTGCATCATTATTTCATTTTTTAAAAATAAACAAATGCCTTTATCTGAAAGAGTGGTTCTTTTTCTTTAATTCAATACTGTTATATTACCAGATAATAAAGGAATTTATTAATAACTGCATTTTCTTTGGACCGACCGTCATGCCAGGACGGCCGCCATGCGCGCGCAGTTTTGTTGACGGCTACCCCCGTTTTCGTCTTACGGGGTCGCGACACTCAAACTACGACCAAAAATAGCATGCCAATCTGAAAGAAGAGGCTCTCAGCTTTAGTTTCATATCTGGAAAGCTGGTCAAAAGCCTTTCTTTGAATATCAAAAACATCAGTAAACAGTTATGTGATCGCGCGCACACCGTTCCACAATATGAAACCACCCAAAAAATTCGTAGCAGTTAGTTCAGTCATGTATTTATACATGCTCAAAATATAAAAACAATCTGTAAAGATGTCAGGGCCCCGAAACAAAACTACGAACATGCGTGTAGCTCTGTTAACATCGCCGGCAATTTCAAAATGGCGGTGTTCGTCGAAGCCAAGGTGCGAGAGCGACCTCCAATTGAAATGACTGACTCATCAAATATATTCAACAACGAAAGCTCAGATTTTCTGGACGGAAAGTGAAGACATTTTTTGGTAAAACTATGATAAGAGTGTTTTTAAAATATGCGATTTTTAGGAGGATTATGGCATTCTGTTGGACCGGCTATCACGTCTTGAAACATGCCTGTGAGACGAAGTGGGTCGCTGGTGATTTGAATCTACTGAAATTTATACCGTGTTCAGTAGATGAAATAACTACGCTGGTTCTACTCTAAAATGTTTTCTTAATCTGATATTCGAAGCACTATCGCTGATGTTTTATGGTGTGGGGATACTTTGCACTTTTCTCCGAGGTCACGTGACCAGGTTATTCGCAATCCGGGCTCAGAAAACACTTGAAGCGACGGGGTCTCGCGGATGACGCATACGGCTCGGAAGAGCTCGGCCCGTATTCACAACGGCGATTTATCTTTTTAACACTCGATTTATCCCCTAGCCCCGCGTTATCTTGATCGATTAGATAAGGTACGCTCGTCAGAGGATCATAGGTTGCGCTTTGCTATATATACTGGTTTCCAGCCAAGGGAGAGCGGAACAGGCAGTTGGAATCGTCTGAGTTTAGAGATAAATCGGAGTTAAAATAAATCGCCGATAAACTGCCCCCACCTAGAGACAATACCGTTGAATACGCCAGGAGTACTGGCAAAACGAAAACAGTGTTGGAGCCAAACTCGGCAAACTCTGGGGTCCTGCCGATGAACTATGTAAGACTCGTAGACTGCAGATTTCATGGCAGCCACTGGTCTGAAGATATAAACACGGCCACCAATATCGAACGAAGAAGACCACCTGTGACCACTTGACTGCACATGTAGTGTACACGTCTCACCTAAAATAGCAGTTTCAAGTTTATTCTAGTACTAATATTTGTACATTTGCTGGTATATGTATAATATGAATTCAGTGCATGCTGATGCAGCAAGTGTCTGATGCTTATCCAGCGCTGTGGTTGACTAATTAAAAAAGGTATTCAGAGAAAAAAGTGAATTTTTTGGCACTTCTTTATTTTGCATTGTAGATCACATAGATAACAAGATCTAATCATTCTGAGCATTTTGACATAAAAATAATTCCTCTAGCTTAATTACAAATGAAATTATGATTTTTTAAATAATTAATTATACCGGACAGCTCGATTTTGATGATTTTCGCCATTTTGGGGGGCTTGCTGGCTGGGAACTGTGAGTTTCAAGATTCTAAAAAATTTTGACAGAATAGTATAGTATTTGTACAATGTGAAATAACCATCATTATTGCTATCATTATGTTCATTAGTGAGAGACAGAGCCTCAAACTTTACAAAAACAGTGATTTGTAGGCGGGAGGAAATCGGACGAATAAATAAAGTATTAAAAATTCATAACTCCACTTATAATTATCCGATTTTGAAAAACTAAAATGTTCTGGCCTTTTGACTTTGAGTTCTAACAAATAAACACAAGTCTGAACTTGTTTTAAAAAATCTTAAAATCACTTTGGAATACCTACTGCAAGAGCATACACCAACACACACATGAATCAATTGTGAAATGATGGAAACCCACATGCTTTATTCTTAAACACACCAGTATGCATTTGATACTGCATGATTGTGCCCAGACCAAGGAAATGACTTATCAAAAACTCCATGAGCAGCAAAACCAAAAAAAACAAATACCAAACCTCAGAGAAACTACTGCAATCACAAGGTCATTTTCTGACATGACAACATAAGGTGCTTTTGGAATATATTTGAACAGAACCTGTTCTGTTACACTTTTCAAGTATAAATCCTCTCTCTTCTGAAAGATTAACACACTAGAGTATTCATTCATATGAATAATTCCTCAGAATGCTGAACATATCGATCAGTTTCACTTTTATACTTTAGAATATCATCACTATTCTTATGTCTATTCTGAACACTTGAAGGTAGAACAGAGAGGGGGAAAAAACATACCCTTGTTCAGCATTTCATCAGCCTCATCCAGAATAAGCATCTTGATGGAGCGTGTGCGAAGGTTTCTCCGCCTGATCATGTCTGTAAAATGAATCAATCAGTGAATGACACCTGCATCTTCCTCATGCTAGCAACAAATAATTATCACTGCACTAATTTCACAATTCTGAAAAAATGGTTACAATTGCTTGGAAATAAACATGATGTTCCTGAAACACTGATGATACTGGAAATTCCATTTGCATGAGTTAAAAGCCTGCAAAAAGCAACATGTACATAGACTGGACAAAAGGCTCATATTCCACAAACAAAATGCATCTTCGCAACTGATCAAGCCAAACTCACCAAAGACACGTCCAGGAGTGCCAGAGACGACATGCTGCCCGTAGTCCAACTTCCTGATGTCTTCCCCGATGTTTGTGCCTCCGATGCAGGAATGACACTGCACATTCATGTAGTCTCCCAGGGCAAGAATCACCTGCAAAGTGCCAATTGATCCTCAAAATCAAAACATCCATGTCCACATCACATCAAGTCTGTTGGTGTTTTTGCCCAACAGAAAAACTATAGATATGCCATGCAGCTTAATCCACAATCAACATGTGATCCAGGATTATCATTGCCATTATCATTACTGGAAAAACACACCAAAAAACACAATGAAAAGAAACTTTCTCACTCTAAACATCTGTGCTGAAAGTTATAAATTTCAGTACTGGATGAAGGCAAACTGCATTGACAAAGGCAGGAGAAATCCTACACCAACATTCTGCATTATCATATAACATGTTATAGTTCAAAACAACATGACCACCTACTGACCAAGGTGCTTGATAAAACAACTTCAGGTAAAATTATTTGTTTTGTTAAAATGAAGACAAGTTAAAATGCAGACTATAGGATACAAGAAAAATAAGAGGGACGCATTTTCAACTACAATGTCTTTGTCAGACCCAAGAGGTAAAAGCACATAGCAAAAATGATATACTGAACTGCTACACTGCATACTTTCTGCCATTCCCAAGTCTTCCTTGGCTAGGAAGGTATAAGCTGGCTCTCTAGTTTACCTAATAATAATAATAATAATAATAATAATAATAATAATAATAATAATAATAATGAATAGCATTTGTATAGCGCACTTCTGTACAACTCAATGCGCTGACATAACCACATTCACACGCTGACATTCATCAACAAGCTTACCAACATAATACAACTTACAGACCTGAGAATGGATACAACAACATACATGATCATGAGAAGAAAAATCAAACAAAAGCCAGTCGAAACATGCGAGTCTTCAGTTGCAACTTAAAAATAGGTAAAGTGGGTGCGTCACGCAGGCTAGCCGGCAGCGAGTTCCAGACAGAGGGGGCATTGAAACTAAAACTATGCTCACCAAAAGATTTCGTACTACATTTAGGAATTTTTAGAAGCTTTTAATTTGCTGAACGGAGAGAATGGGGTGGTTGATATGTGTGAAGGGATGCCGAAAGATACACAGGAAGAGTACCATCAAAATGATGGTAGGCCAAAACAGCAATTTTGTACTGGCAGCGGAATTTCACGGGAAGCCAGTGTAGATAGGCTAAGCATGGGTGTCACATGAACGCATTTTTCCTTCCTCAGCACGAGACGTGCTGCGCTGTTTTGAACTCAAACTTATTGTTCTAAATTAAGCAAACCATGTCAGCCAGAGCAGGCAGCTCTGCCCCAAAATCATATCACTAGGCTGCTCAATTTATAGTAATAAAACCAAAGAGGAAAATGTGAGAGGAAGCAGCTGGAAGTTCTCTGACAGCTAGGTTGTTTTGAGAATAACTGCAAGGAGTGGAGAGAGGCAGTAAGGGACAAAATATAAAAACAAGGTACACATAGGAATTCACTAGGACAGAAATCATATGACTCTCTCTTCCTGGACCACAGAAACACAGGAGAAAACTCAACATCTCAAGTGCTTCCAGAGGGAAAAAGACAAACCTGCCAACAAGATGCCTCACCTTTTGGATTTGGGTTGCCAGCTCTCTGGTAGGGGAGAGACAAAGTGCCTGTGTCTCTCTCACCTGTGTGTCCAGACACTGCAGGATACTGATGGAGAAGGTGGCTGTCTTGCCTGTACCAGATTGTGCCCTGGAGTAAACATATGCCAAGGTGAAATAATGACACTATGACTAGTATGAGTGAAATTTATGCATGCAAGTGTGTGTGCATATGAGCCCATAAATGCAAGCTTGCTTGTATGTATGTTGTTAATGCACAAAATGCATAAGACTGTGTGTGTGCACACGTGTGCGTGCATGTGTGTATGTGTGTAGGAAAATGTGCTTTTTCACTCTCATGAAGAAGCAACTAAGTCAAAGACTTATCAATAATCTCATGATATCATAATAAGCAGATGAAAGTAGTGCAATGTGAAGAAGTATAGCCAGGAGGTCCACATTCTTCTTGCTGCATAACTGAGGCATAGCCCTGATCAGTGACTGGTACACATAATGCAATATCACCAAGATGAAAATTTCTGTAATCAAATCCCTGTTCATTGCAGCTCCACTGAAAACAAGCAAAGAAGAAAGAAGATGTGCCAGACATACATGCTGCAGTAATTAAAAGCCGGACATGACACATGAGTACTTACTGGGCAATGACATCCCTTCCCTTCACTATGGGTTTGATTGCTCTCTGTTGGATGGCGGAGGGCTTCTCAAATCCTGCAATGAAAGGTAATCACATGCTTTCAGTTGCCGTCTAACAAATATTTGCTTTGGTCACACAATTACTTCAACAGAGATTTGTAATATTCTAAACAAATGTACAACACCCTCTATCAGTCAGGAGGGGATGGATTGTGAAAAGAGCTGTCGAGGAGGAGTATGAGAGAGGTTTGGTTCTGTGGTAAGTGCTATGCCATGCAAAATAAATCCTACTGGCTACTGCTGCAACAATGCAAGATCAATGAATTACTTCTTCATAAAGATAAGAGCGTGAGCAATGAACTTGGAAAGTGCTCATTCCTGCCCTTTTTTTCCCTCTCGCATCGCTACAAAGTACAATATTAAAATGCATTGTCAGACATGAGAAAGCGCGTGTGCAAACGCACAGCCTCATGGGACTTATCTCTTTCCGTCCCATTCGCCGCACTGTGCGCCAAAGCGCATTCAGTTGCCTCCCATCCACCACACTCTGCGCCAAAGCTACTTCGCTTTGTTTCTTGGTATATTCCACACTTTCTAGTGTTCCCTCTCGGACCCAATGTGGTTTTACAGCAGTAGAGAGCTCTCCCACAACGTTAGATGAACGTCTAACGCGGAGCGTGAAGTTTTATGCGACTTTTGTGGACTGATTGTGATTGTTTTGATCGAGATGTCTGAAGAACAACCTGGAAGTTCTGCGGCGCAGCGGCCTAGACGTTATACGGCCGAAATTGCTCGCTTGATTATTGATTTATGCATGAGAGAGGACAGCGATAGTGGAGATGAATCTACAATCGATGCTGTTGAAGAATTAATCAACCCCTCAGTACATGTATTTGTGCAGCGAGATTCCAGTTCTGAGTCTGATGTGGAAGTGACAACGCCCCCTCCCAAACGACGTACACCTGATCCTGCAGTTTTGGGCAAAGGACGAAGACTGTGAAGTGGTGGAAAAAGGTGTTCTTCTGGCTAATATAAATTACCCAGGTGAACGCCTTCATCCTTCACAGTCTGGCCAGAGGGGAGAGATCCAAGCCAACCAGTCTGAAGGCCTTCAAACAACAGCTGCAAGCTCAGCTCACTGAGAGGGCTGCAGTGACCCTGCCAGAGCCTGGAGCAGACACCAGGAGACAGCCTGGAAGACCACCAAGTGCCAATCCCATGGAGCCCCACCGAGGTCTTTGTCACATTGTCTCCTATGTCAAGCGGGATCAAGACTACGTCTTCTGCTCCATGTCATCTCAGAGGAAGAGAACCCACTTCATCTGCCTTGGATATCCAAAGGACTGCTTTTAACAGTACCACAATGCATGAAAAGCAACCAGTCCTATTGTAAATATTTATAGATGTATATAACAGATCTTATCATCCCAGATTCTGCATCTACAATTCCAAGACTGTCATTGTAATGGACGGTTCATCTCTTCTGTATGTCAGTGCTAGAAAACTGTTAAAGAGATTTTTTTTTAATTTTGACTGGACATTTTCCAATGGATGATTATTGTGTGGTGAAATTCTGGAAAGGATCAGCCGGATCATTACCAAGACATTGCTTGGTAAGCTCAAATTCAGCATGCTCCTATTTCTTGGTTTTTGAAACAAGTGTGTAATTTCAAGCATGCTTTCTCAGTCTTGCCAAAGGCGACTAACTTTATTTTGTGTTAATCTTGTGGGGCATTCATTTTCCTGACAAATGATATGCCACATGATGCATGTAGTATCTTCTTCTAGAGGCACGATACACTCTCAAAAGAGCACTACCGGGTGTGTTTTTCTCTGTAGAAAATAATTGTGTTGTGTTCTGGAAAAACTTGGTACAGAAACTGAGAAAGAGTTAAAAGTAAACCGCTAAACGTGATGTGTGCTTGGTCGAACTTTCTGTTTGAAAGTTTTTCATCGTTATTGACAATATATTGGACATTATTTCAAGTTTAGGCATTATATGAGACTCGTAATCATACTCATACTGTTGCAAACAGAAACAAAACATACAGCATGCAATGAGATCGTGCCTTTTTCACAATATAAACAGCTCAGTGTCGGAACCAACACCAACTCGGCAACTGACCAAGCGCATCGATTCTCAATGGACTCGACGATCAAAATCACAGTTAAAAAAACCATTAAGTACTTACCGTAAGCATAAATGCCACGAAGAAGATCTTCTCTCAGCCCCATATTATCAAATGTTGGCGTAACGTCAACTTCTTCGCTGGTTTCAAACTCAACATTCCGGAGATCATCGGGGAGAACGCGTCTTGCCGCCGCCATCTTGTCCGACATGTGCGAGGAAGTAACGCTCCGTCTCGCGAGAATGTAGTCATATAACACGATCCTTCTGAGACGAAAAACGACATTCAAGGGAAGCAATTCAAACTAGTTTCCGTCACACTGCCCTCCCCTTCTCCCGCCAAGTGACCGCTGCTTAGATACATCGCACGTTCATTTTTCAGAATGACCGAAAGTGTTGATGTTTTTGTCGGCAATCACACCATCATTGACCCCGACATTTATGATCTTTGGCTTAAAGGACTAACAGGTAAAATTGTTGGCTTGTTTTGCACCTTGAATGCTGCCTCGATGTGTTCCACATTTTAATATAAATATGTGGCCGGTGGCGGTGGGGACCAATCCACTGAGTGAATGTTGACGTTTTGTTCCTCACTTAATAAATTACTTTTTCCAAGGCAACTTTTTTAAAACTACATCATCAAGTATTCAAACAGTGAACGTTTTATCTGTAAGCAGTCAAGTCCTTTGTGGCGCGTGCCTTGTCGTGATGATGCTTATTGCTAAATTTGATTTACATGATGTCGATGATTTCTGTCACGGTTTTGTGCTGTTGGCCTAATAATACGTAATAACTAATATGTTGTTATTTCGAATAATCTTTTTATTGAATGCTAAAGCATTCGTACTTAGGGGATAAGCTTGCAGTACAGCATTGAGATTCCCCCCCCCCCCCCCCCCCCCCTCCCCCCTTAGCAATGGACTGTCACTGTGCAGAAATGGATTCACGGATACTGATAAGGACTTATAATCCACGTAACTTGACGGGAAAAAGGTTCTTGTGCTTGACATTGTAAACCTGTACGACTGTTGAATCCATCCAATACAAACAGAATTGAAGTGGCGCTTTCTGTCAAACATACACCCTGATTATTCAGACCTGACAAATGATGCAACTGAAACGCCGATTTGTGTACATCTCTTTGGAACATGAAGCAGTTGACAAATCTAAATTGTATTATGCTTGGCGTGACATTGGTAATCTGCTTGGTAAACAACATGTTTTCTTGGAAGCACCATACACAAATGATTTTTTTTAATGAGGTCTACTTTGTGCTGCCATGATGAAGTGACAAGTCCTGGGTATGGATCGCAGGCTGAATTTGAATAAAAATATCAGCATCCTTCCAGCAGTACCAAATGTTGGGTCTCTCTCTCTTGTAACAGAAGAAAATCAATACATGGATTTCATTCGTTTCCCTTCAAGGACATTTTAATTTGCTGTTGTTCTGCCTTGTGGGGCAAGCTGCTCTAGTGTGATGCATACACAGTTTTTGGCAGATTGAACATGTTGGTATTTAATGTACCCATTTCAGTGGGTCTCCTCCTCCTCCTCCTCCTTCTCTTCTTCCTCCTCCTCCCCCATCTCCCCCCCCCCCCCCCCTCTCCTCCTCCTCCTCCTTTGTGTGGATCTTGCAAAGACTTTGGAGATGAGTGTCATCATAAGACTTAGTGTTAATCAGAGAGTTTATTGCTTCTGAAACATATTGATCATGATACACTCATTTTTGTTTTATCACTATTTCTTCTTATGCTTTTGTCTCTGTGTGATTTTTGCAAAGACTATGGAGGGAAGTCAGTGTAGTTCAGTGGATATTTTGGCTTTGGACTCTGGATCTGCACTGGGTTGATTTTGCTCTTCAGTTACAGAAGCTGCCTCCATCTTGAAGAGGCAGGGCGTGCTGCAGCAGTTCCAGGCAACTATGGAGGACCTATTAAGTGACATCAATGACAACTTCCGCCTCTTCATAAGTCTGGAGAAGCTGCTGAGAGAACCTCCCAAGTTCCAGGACCAGCAGGTCTACCAGATGGATGCTGACACACAGAAGCTGCTCATAGAAAGGTGCATTGGTGTCCCCTAGCAGTTGTTTGCTTTCAGTGTCTAGACCTGTTTATCCTCTCAAATTTCCCCTATCACCCTCATGCACCATATGCATTCCTCCCCCACCCCCTCACCCCCATGCAAACACACACACACACACACGCACACACGCACGCACACACACACATACATACACATACACATACACCCTCTCTAAACCATAATGTACTGGAAATCTTCACGCTAATTTAGTGATTCCTAGATGTAGTAGCTGCTTCATTAGGGTTTATTTCCATAGGAGTCAAGATTCTGATCTGTGTTATGTTTTGTTTATTTGATTATTAATATCCATTTAACAGAAAGTTCCTCAGTTCCTTCTTATTACATTTCATCTTCCTTTGATTTTACTTCTCTGTCTCTTTTAGTCATTTCATGAAATATCCTCATGGACAGCAGAGGCTGGATGTGCAATGATAGTGTCAGGTTATTTTTTAATGGTTACCGTTACATGGCAAAAAGAAAAAGGATCAGTAGAGCAGCCTGAACTCTCTTTTTTATGATAGAAGAGGCTAGAATGTTTAAAGACAAGTTTCTCTGTTGCTGAAAATCCTTTTTTAAAACTAAAGAGTGCATTCCCTGAGTGCTCATAGGACAGGGAAGATGGGACAGCATGTTGTTTGCTGTCAATTTCTGTCCTTTTTTTAATAATGAAAACCAAAAAAACTTGAGTCAGCAGAAAAAAATAGGGTCATTTGGGTTAACTTTACCATAACTTTTCTCTCTTTTTTTGCCTAACATATGGCTGGAGCATGTTAATGCTCCCTCATCAGCTGGAAACCCTGGCTACTGGGCTTTCATGGCCCACTAGAGCTGCTCTGCCAGGGGCCTCAATAGACAGCCACAGAGGCTGCAGAAGGGCATTAGGATAGGGCCAGATCATTCAGATCTTACCTTGAAAGCTCACACTCAGCTCTCAGGCAGAAACAAACTGGTTGCTAGTAGTACACAGAATCTGTCCATTTTTCTGCCAGTGTGAGCCCCCATTTTCTTTGTTCCTGCTGTTTCAGATACTACCAGTTTGACTCTGGTGTTGTTCGAGAGATCCTAGGGAAGAAGTTGAATTCAAGACAAAGGAAGGACTTGGATGATGTCAGTGAGAAGACTGAAGTGCCCCTGAGGAGTTGCCGGAGACAGGTGGGAGTCACTGTTGTCTGTTTACGTTATGGACCCTGACAAGTAAATCCTTCCCTTATCTTCTGTCATGGGAACAGTGTACACGACATGCATTTCAAAACTGGTCCTCACATCTGTATCAGCTTGCTTACAAGTGTATATTTAAGGGGAGACACGGCTGGCTAGCAGTCGAATTTCGCTCAAAAAATCGAAATTGAGATCTGAGCAATTTCTGAATGTTCAATGTCTGTACAACATCTTTCTCTGGCTAGATTTCTTTTTTTCATCATCTAAGTATTTTTTTCGAATTTTTATATAACGGTGGGGTGGGGACTGTGCACAGCAGAGTTTCAAAAAACAATCACCTTTCGGCCTTTCGTTGAGGCAGACATTTTCTATCAACCCCCTTATATTGCATATCAGCGTGCTCGGGAAGATTCGGACTATCTGCTCCCGCCAAGATCGAGCGGAAATTTCTATATATGGAGGTGCCAGATGGCCGCGAAATCTCCCGAGAGAGTCACGGAAATGCCCATATCAGTCCTCGGACGAGCTCGTTGTGACGTCAGCCTAACAGCTGTTATAACGCAGCGATCTGATTGGCTGCCGATTACTTGCGGACTCGTTCTGAGCAAGCCGAAGTTGGCCGAGGCAATTCCGCTGGCACTGTTTACATCTGCGAAGGCACTTGTGCGAGCTGCGAATTGAATGCGTTTCTGTGCAATTTCATCGCGATGGCTGAAAAATCTGAGCCCATTCCGACTCCCAAGGGTGGAAAGAGGAGGCGGCAAGCATTGAACAAGGCAGCCGTACAAAAGCGATGGAAGATTGCAAGAGAAGGTGCTTCGAGTTCGACCAGCGAGGAGGCGATCGAGGAAGCGTCCACGCAACCTCCGGAGCAGGAGCCGTCATGTTCGTTCCACGGCGAGGAGTAAGTACATAATTTCTATTTGGATTTTATCAATCTAGTATCTTGAAAAGTTCTGACATTTACAGCTTGCTATAGGAAGCATTTGAATTATTTCTAGATTGAAAGAACTCGATCTTTTCAGTGTTGTGAACAAATTGCTCTCACGAACAGCTGATTCTGATTCTGATTCTGTGTTTGCTAAACAGCTCTATAAAATTTGGTGGAAGTTAGTAATGAATTGACTGTTTTTTTTCTCCAGGCACCAGGAAGAGGTTGCAGCTCGAAAAAAGTTACAGTCATTGATGGCAAGCAAGGAGTTCCTCCCTGCTGTTCCTGAGGGCGGCCGACAGGAGGAGCAAGACCAGCTACCTCCTCGTGTTTGGTGCATCACTGACTTGGGGCAAGTGAATAAACTGTTGGAAGATGTTGTCTGCCCAAGTTGCTTTGAGAATGGACTTGCCATTGAGAAGGGTGGGCGACCAATGGGATTCGCAGAATCCTTGTCTCTGAAATGTACCTCCTGTCCATATGAGAGTGAGTCTGTCTACTCATCTTCTAGACTTGGTGGGGAAAGTTCCAAGGTCGCTCCCTATGAGATCAACACCCTTATGACAATGTTGTCTCATGAGCTTGGCAAGGGGCATGAAGCACTTGAGAAATTTAAGGTTCTGCTAGGCCTTCCCTCAATGCATGCCAAAACCTACACAAAACATCAGAAGAAGTTGTTTGCCCTGTCTGCACAGGTGGCAGATGACTATCTTCAGGCTTCAGCAAAATTAATCTCTGCTATGTCACAAGATCTAGGAGACAATGGAGTTGTAGATCTCACTGTGAGCTATGATGGCACATGGCAAAAGCGAGGTTTCAGCTCTCACCATGGTGTTGGTTTTGTTATTGAGATCACCACTGGCTTTTGCATTGACAGGGAAGTTCTGTCAAACTACTGCCATGCTTGTGCCTTGGCCAAAGCAAAGTATGGAAAAGGGACTGAGGCATTCTTTGACTGGAAGGCCAAGCATGAGCAGTGTGACATGAACTTTGATGGCTCTGCAAAAGCCATGGAGGCAGAGGCAGCCAGAAGAATCTGGGCTAGGTCACTGCAGTTGTATGGCTTTCGCTACACTTGCATTCTGAGTGATGGAGATGCAGCTACTTTCTCAGCCCTACAGAAGATGAGCCCTTATGGGGAAGAACACCCCATCACAAAACTTGATTGTATCAACCATGCAGAGAAACGCATGGGCACAGCCCTCAGAAAAGTGCAGAAGGAAAAGAAACTGGGAGGTCAGGGTGAGGGAAGGCTGACACTAGCTAAGATCAACAAGTTGCAGGCCTACTATGGTCGGGCAATCAGATCTAATGTTGGAGATCCAGAGAAAATGCAGTCAGCCATTTGGGCATCATTTCTCCACTCCATTTCCACCAATGATGATCCACACCATGACAACTGCCCAGAAGATGGATGGTGCATCTTCAACAAGGCAAAGAAGTTGGGGAATCCACAACCCAACCATGATGAGAGCACCATTGGTACTTGTCTGGCAGAAGATGTGGCTGAGCATGTGATGCCCATCTATGAGCGCATGTCAGATGGAAATCTTGTGGACAGGTTGAGGAAAGGGGCCACTCAGAATGCAAATGAGAGCTTGAATAACCTACTATGGGTGTACTGTCCAAAGTCAGTCTTTGTTGGCAGAGCAAGAGTGCAGTGTGCTGCTGACATGGCAATCACCAAGTTCAATGCTGGTGTCCAGGCAACCAGTGACAGGCTGAAGCTTCTAGGTATTGCTCCAAATGAGGCCCAGTTGGCTCTCATGCAGAGACAGGACAATAGAAGAATAGTTCAGGCTGAGAAAGCAGCAGAGGCAAAGAGCAGACAGGTCAGAAAGACAAGGCAGCAGGCAGCAAAACAAGCCCTAGCTAGGCTTGAAGCTACAGAGGGTCCTCAGTATGGGGCTGGAGAGTTTGAATGAACATGTCTGTGACATCTGAAGATGATTCTAGTGCAGAAATGCTGTAGAATTTGCTTTATAAGTGCATGCATGTTCAAAAAATATCATTTCCAGTTAGAGGCATGTATGTTTGTATTTCTGAAAATTATTAGCAACCAATTCTGTGTATTTTTCCAAAGACTTGGAATAGCCGTAGTTTCAGAGTTTGAGGGTGGAGAGGTTTTGTAATAATTGTGTAAATTCTGAACATAATTCCAGTTTTGAAACTTTGTGGGTTTTGCTTTGTCAGGTGTATGGCTGTACATAAATGTCAGTTTTAGTTGAAAATACAATTATCTTTGACTTGTTAGACACATTTGCAATCTTCTTTCCTGATTTTCTCAAAACGCATATTTTGAGAAAGTTTGTTTCACATAAAAGCAAATAACTCAAGAAAAAAAGTGTCAATTGTCTCCAGATTTTGTCAGAATGTTGAACATAATTGGATTTATCATTCTGTGTATTGATTTGAGTAAATTATGAGAAGTGTGGAAATTGTACAATTTTTCATTATTATCATTATGTAGATTTATGCGTCAATTATGATAATGAGGATAGAAATATTGGAAAAAAAATTCCTGTTGAGTGTCAGTCATATGGATACACAGAAATGTTTGTGTAATGATGATTGTTCCAATAAAACTAACTAGAAGTTATTCTGATGTGTTGTTGATTTTAAATTTATTTTCAAAGTTTGCCAAATTTCGCACATTTTTAATAACTTTTTAATTTACAAAGAGTCAAAAAAAAAAATTTTTCAGATCTGAAAGTTATTTTGTATTCTACTTATCAAGCCATACTTCAGCAAAAAAATTTGAATCTCTAGGAGTAGTCTTTCATTTTCACCATATCATCCTGTAGCATCTCCCCTTAAATTTTGCTTTTATCATTAGAATTTCTGCTGAAATGGGGGTATTTGTGTGTGTTGGAAGTCAATGGGAGCACTGCTTATATGTTTCCTGTATGTAGGAATATCATTTTGATATTCTTTTTACTACCCTTACCTTGTTGAAACCAAACCACACCACCCAGACTAGACCAGACCAGACCAACGGGATGGAAGCAGTCCATCCTAACCCCACTCAAGCTCACCCCACCCCACCCATGCAACCCAGCTTAATATAATCTAATCCTACCTAACCTTACTTCACTCTACCTTACCCAAGCTAACCTAGCCTTATCTAACCACCTATGTATCATTCACCATGCACCTCTTCCATCAACTTCTCTTGTCCCCATGATGAAAGAGCTAGTAGGCTTATTTACCACTTTAATTTACCACTAGCAGACATAATCAGTCTTTCCTTGGGTGTAATCCAGTCACAACTACATTTTATAATTTGCACCTTAATTTACGTATGAACATCTGACTCCCCCCTCCTCATCCCCCCAACCAGCCCTCTGTGACCCTCACCTTCCCCTCTCCCCTCAGTCACCATCTCCTTTTTCAATCCTAACCCTCTCATCTCCTTTAATAAATCTTCACTTCCCCTCACCCCTCCTCGCCCATTCGCCCCTCCTCCCCACTACAACCTCCTTCTCTGCCCCACTTCCGGTGTCACTGTGTCTCCTCTCTCTTTCCCTCTGTGAAATCCACTTCCCTGGCATTGTATCATAACAAACAACCCTCTTTTTTTTTGCTTCCCTGCTCAAGTCACTGGTCTGAGATGTCAGTTAAAGTAATGTTCTAAGTGTTCTTGAAATAGTTTTCTTTTAATCCTTTAAAACATCAGAATAGCCAGAAACAGTGTCTGAGATGCACTATTTCAAATCTGTGCTCATGTTGTTGTTTTTAAAGTAGCTTTTACCATTCTGGCGCCTTTAGTCAAAATCTGACAAAATATGCATTGTTCAATTGTCTAAACTAAAGATGTATCTCTGATAGCTCCAATAATAAAAAGGAAAATGTTCCTGGTTCCATAGCATCACCCAAAACAAACAACAACAAAAATTTAAGATGGCCTAGTCTGTATCCGAGATGAGCTGATTTCCAATCTGTGCTCAGATTCTTTGTAGCTTTTCCTGTTCTGGAGCCTTTAGGAGACAGACAGACTGTTCTCTTTTACACATATGGATTAATAGTGCACCATTCTTGTTCAGGCATGTATCAAGTGCATGGATGGAAAGTCTCAGACAATACTTTCTGGCCTTGTTTTAGTGCACCATGCCTATAAAAGGTTTCCAAACTAGTGTGCTGTGATTGAAGTCACTTATTTTATTATAAGTTCTCTTCATGCTTATCAACCATTCAATGGCCCTTTTTTCTGTGTGCCAGTAAAGTCCTCTTCAGAATGCCGTTGACTGCCTTTAGTAAGTGTTCATTTTATGAGTGTATGCAAGGTTCTGTATGTAGTCAGTGTTTTCTGCCTTGTCTTACAGTTTGACAATGTCAAGCGAGTGTTCAAGACTGTGGAAGAACTTATGGGGTCACTGGTGGAGAACATCAAGACACACTACCTTTTGTCTGATGAGCTTGCCAAGTAAGCACCTTGCACTATGCTCCATAGAAATAAAGGGTTAATACTTAATGTCACATTAGCCACATGATAACAATGGATTGTATGCGTGACTGTACAAAAGTGTGTGTGTGTGTGTGTGTGTGTGTTTTCATGAGTGTGTGCATGAGTGTGTTTGTGTGTGTGTGTGTGTGTGTGTGTGTGTGTGTGTTCATGAGTGTGTGCATGAATGTGTGTGTGTGTGTGTGTGTGTGTGTGTGTGTGTGTGTGTGTGTGTTCATGAGTGTGTGTGTGTGTGTGTCTGTGTGTGTGTGTGTGTTCATGAGTGTGCATGAGTGTGTGTGTGTGTGTGTGTGTGTGTTCATGAGTGTGCATGTGTGTGTGTGTGTGTGTGTGTGTTCATATGTGTGTGTGTGTGTGTGTGTGTGCAAGGCTATACAGAGGTTTATTTTGTTGTTGTTGTTGTTCTTGTTTTACTGAGAATGCAGGACAGGAAAATTGCTCTATGAGCATCAACTTTTTTTTTCCTGTTGTGTCCTAAAATGTGTATATATTACATGCCTGATATATTTTGCAAAATATGTACTAAGCATTCATTAACTTAACAGAAAATGTCTTTGCATTACCTAAAGATGTTGCCTCTCAGTCAGTGATGGGAATAATACAAGAGGACTGATTGATATCTTTCTCATCAGAATCCAGCAGCATTCCGCATAGTGGTGCACTTAAAATCCATTTCTCAGGATTTCTGTTATACATGAATACAGCATGAAATGATAACTTGATCAAGAAAATTTGAAATACCAGTGCCTAAGAATTTTCCTGTTGGAATTAGCTGTGTGACTATTGACACTAATTAATACAAACATCACAATCTGTCGAGGACAAGTGGTGTGGCCAATCAACCAGGTTGATACTTCCTATTGAAGTGCTGAGGCATGGATGCCCAGAGTCACAAGTCCTACCCTTCGTGTGATGTCTCAGGTGTATTTAAATGTTCAGTTACTAAAGTAAAAACGTGTATTTTAGCAGCAGGAAAGTAGGAACATGTATTTTAGCAGCAGGAAAGTAGGAACATGTATTTTAGCAGCAGGAAAGTAGGAACATGTATATTAGCAGCAGGAAAGTAGGAACATGTATTTTAGCAGCAGGAAAGTAGGACTTTATGGAAATGAACTGTTGATTTAGGAAGATTGATGCGCCAGTCCTTTTATATTATTGTAATTTACATTGAATGTGAATGAATACTTGGTTACATGCACCTGTTGAAAAACCTCACCCCACCCTAATCACCAACCCTCACCCCTATCCTGCTCCATTGAAATCTGCTCTTTTTGAACCTATAAAGACTAAAAAGAACATCAGTATTTAATTCTTTGTGTCTTTTTCTTCTCTTTTTTTTACTGTCCAAGATTTTTGCGTGGTTTATATGACCAAGTATTAAACCTTGGCGCTTCATAAAATGATCCAGAAACTACTTTAGGTAAATAGTCAATAGAACTATGCCTCAAGAAAAAAAGAGGACAAGGGAAAACCCTGTGAACAAATGTAATTTAATGAAACAGAAGCAAAATATAAAAATAAATCAAAATTGTTCTGCAAATACAAAACAAAAAGATATTGGCCGTTGGATTGTAGCCTTCAGTGACACACGAGCAGAAAATAACCAAAAATGAACTGAAAAGAAAGGGAACAAGTAAATAATGGTATTTACACAAAAAAGGGTAAAGATAAATAATATTTACATGGTGTATGAATCCATACGAAGCAACCACACTTGAGGGTGAATGATGTATACATGAATAGTCAGACCTGTTGCTTACAAATTGAAAAGCCAGGGTTTCACATATATGCAAAAATTATCATTGTCTTTTTTTTGTAGATGTGTGTACATGTATTTGTCTGACTACAGTTTTCCTTTGTTTTCAGGAGCTATGCTGCCATCGTGTTCATTGCAAACAACAGGTTTGAAACAGGAAAGAAAAAACTGAGCTATCTTTCCTTTGAAGACTTTGCTATCTGTGCTGACCACATGATTGCTAAATGGTCCTACAGCTCAGCCGGTGAGTCCCCCGTGGCGCCTTATTTGCTCAGCTCCCCTCGCAGTACTTGGCAATTTGCCTGCACTGTGGCTACATTGTATCTCTCTTACCTGACCTGTGCTGATTTAACATGTGATGTCCCATACCACCACGACAACACCGAGAATGACGTGGCTCATGAATAAGGGTGAAATGGTCGAAGTCAGTGGTTATTCTGACCTTTGACCGCACCCGCCACTCCGCCTGACTGACTTCGCATGCCCGGGGAGTTATGCTAAGATCCGGCCGCGTTAATGTATCTGCGTTTTGTGACAAACATCTTGCTCGGCGTTACTGTGCTCCATGCACCTTAACGGTCCGCGTGATTCAGGTGTAATCTTAAGCTAAACGACGTTTCTTGGCAGTATTACTTCCGAATCATGCAGAGCACAATATTTGCGCAGCTGAGTGCGAGCTGAGTGCGAAATCTGGGTCATGTGGCGGCGTCTATTTTCAAGGCTCGTGATTGGCTGACTCAAAGCCAGGTCATTCTCGGCTGTTTCACCCTCATACTGCCTTTCTCTGCCCCCTGCTGCCATTCCTGTAATGACCTAACAGTCCTGCTCTCTCTTGCATTTCCCTCCACTGACCATTGCTCTAAATTTAGTAGTTAAATTAAGTGGCCATGGGGCAGTGCTCCTGTTGGTGGCCACATGGTTGTTAAATTTAGAACAATTGGTTCCAGTGGGAAAGCTGGAGGGCTAGTGTGTACCTGTGAGGAGCACAATGGGAATGGCAGTAAGGGCAAAGTATAGGTGTGATGGGACATGATGTGTTAAGACTAAAGTTATTACCACTACCAGTACTAAACTTTCGCCTCAGAGAAGAAATGCTACTCTCTGCATAGCTTTCAGCCGCTGTCCCACAGCCTTCTTCAGCGCCAATGCTGAACAGGAGAGCGGTGGATTCAGTGAAGTTCTCTTTAGAACATTTCTGGGGATTGTTTTGACATACTTTGACTTCCCTTACAAGATTCCTCTCTACAGAGACCTTGTTCTTATCTTGTCTTTCATTTGTTTATTTTGTTTTTGTTTTTTAATCAGAGTAGATGTTGAGCTATATGTATATATATGCTGCACCAATAAAATAAAATACATTGTGGAATTCAATGATTTACTTTTCAAGATAGTTTGGAGTTATCTCCCCTTTGACCCAATGAATGGAGGCCCTGCATTCCGTTTTTTGTTTAGCAGTGACCTTTGCAGACTTGTTATGCATTCCCCCACAGCAGGTAGTAGTTGGTGTGTGTGTGTGTGTGTGTGTGTGTGTGTGTGTGTGTGTGTGTGTGTTTTATGACTTAAAAGCACATTATCATTAAATAGAGGTTTTTGGAGGCTCTCTTTGGATACATGAATCCTCAAAATGTTTTCACATTCAATTTCATCCTTGATTGAAGAGACAATTTAATAAAAGCATTAGGGTTGAGTATCATTCTTAATAGAAGGGACATTGCAAAATGGTGTTGTCATCTACTATCTCAAAGTTCATTACCAGCACAGGTATAAATGCAGACATTTACTACTTAATCAAACCTTGACACACAATCCAATCTGTTAGGCTTGTGAAAACACTATAATATAAATTATTTCAAAATTTGAAAGCAATCAGTATGTCTGCCACTTCCATGTCTGTAACCTACATGGCTCGTCACATGTTTAGCTTGCAAGTCCATGCAGTGACTTCCCTTTACCTTAACGTTTAACATGAGCCAATCAAATTAGACTACCAGCACTATATTTTCATCATTGCGAGGTGCAGGGAGGTGGTGCACTCTAGTGTGAAGCAATTAGAGCGCCTCTTGAGATGCTCCAGCTGCTGTGCCACCTTGATAGGAAGGTGACCTCATCGAAGGGGTGAAAGGTCACCGTAGGAATGCAGGAAATATTGGCTTTAATGCTTGTATTAATAATTATGTCATCTCTACAATTAAGAGGGATACAATTGAATGTGAAATCATTTTGAGGATTCGGGTATCCAAAGAAGGCCTCCAAAAACCTACATTTTAATGATAATATGCTTTTTAAGTCATTGTATTGTTTTAAAATCTAAACCACTCGACCTGCTGTAAAGGAATGCTCAAAATGCAAGCAAATGTCACTGCTTTACAACAGAAAGCAGCGTAAGAGTTGCAGTAAGAGTTGCATCCCTTTGCAAACAAAAGATCTTGCTATTTCTGGTGAGTGCTTCAAGATGCCAAAGTCAGCATTGAAATGTTCTGCATACTAATATTTATAACAATTGAAAGACCTTTGAAGGAGAAGAATGGAAAATACCCTAAGAAATTCTAAACTCATTGAGAGGTGAGTAATTAGGACAAGCACTGCGGTTTAGTGTTTCTGAGGTCTCGATCTGTGGAATTATCTCCCTTGCTGACAAAAATAGACAATTTTGTTCCGTTGCAATTATCCATATCTTGCAAAGTTCAGGATTGTTGGAGAATAAATGTCCTCCAGCAGATTTCTTCCCACAATGGGGAACAACACAGCAGCCTGGATGCTATTGTGACATCTCTAGATCAGCTAGAGAAGTGGATAAGCATGTAGAGACAGCAAGTGTTATGCTACTTGAAAACTCAGGTCCCAAAGTTCAGTAAGGGAGGTAACTTACTTTTCTTCCCCCCGCTGATGATGACATTGAGCAGGCAGTGTGTTATGCAACCCACATCTGCCCACTGCTGATGCCATTACTGTGGAATTTAAGTGGGTTGGGGGTGGGGACATGTAATTTATTGACTGGAAAATGCATTAAAGTGGTAATGTCTCTTCAGTGGTCATCATTGTTTTATAGATGGGCAGAGATGATTACATGATGATGAACTGTAAGTCGTCGGAATGCACAGACAAATCTATTTCTGCTTTCCAATAGGCAAATCTAGGAAAGCAAGACAACGCCAGTGGCTGACCAACGGTAACAACAGTGTGCTTACTCTTTGATGTATGTTGATGAGTGTGCTATCCACATGGCATGTTGGTCTGCAGTTTGATATCTGCTTCAGGATGCTAGATGTTTCAGGTGCTGAGGTTGGATTGTAGTGGTAGCAGATGCAGTATGTGAAACTGTGTGGATCTTAGAGTTGCATCCTTGGGCAAGATACTTAACTAGCATTGCCTCTCCTCATCCAGGAATTAAACTGAGTACCTGTGAGGGCATTGAAGAAACACAGTAGTGCAGTGAGCACTTGAAATGGCTTTAAGCCAGCATCTAGATGGAATACAATCCAATGAGGGAGATAGTGCTTATACTGTGGGCATCCTTCCTGTTCATATCTAGGCCCAAGTATAAATGATGTTATTGTGTATAGCCAGGACCTTGACTTTTCATTCAAATTCTGGTGAAGCTTCTTTCTTCTTCTTCTTCTTCTTCTTCTTCTTCTTCTTCTTCTTCTTCTTCTTCTTCTTCTTCTTCTTCTTCTTCTTCTTCTTCTTCACAACACAGCAGTCAGGTAGCAGTTTCCTATCAACAATGTTCTGGCAGACTGTTCTTTGTTGTGTGTTTGTGTGTGTGTGTGTGTCAGTTCTGTGGCAAGTGAAGATCCTTAAGAGGAAAGGCTTGCAGTTGCATCGGCTTGCCCAGAGGTGGCTGTAGAGGCAGACTCTTAGGGTCACAGGATGTAATGAGAGAGAGAGAGAGAGAGAGAGAGAGAGAGAGAGAGAGAGAGAGAGAGAGAGAGAGAGTTCTCATTCTTCTTGTCACAATGTTTCATTTTGAGAGCCACTGGAAGATTAACTTTTATTGTACAAGTGTATACCTTCGTTAAATAAAATAATTGAAATTGAAATATTCATCGGGACAGAATGCCCCCCACAAAATCCCCTGAGACAGGCTCCCCTAGACACATTCTCCAGAACTATATCCCCTCAACCTAGGACCCCTCATACAATATCTCTCTTTGAGACAGTATCCCCTAGACACACTCTCCAGAACTATATCCCCTCAACCTAGGTCCCCTCCTACAATATCTCTCTATGAGACAGTATCCCCTAGGCACACTCTCCAGAACTATATCCCCTCAACCTAGGTCCCCTCCTACAATATCTCTCTATGAGACAGTATCCCTCTAGAACAAAATTCTCCAACATTTTTGGGGGATGGCACAAAGGAGATATGTTATTTTTGTAATACATTTATGGACATAATCACATGTGTTTTGTCTGAGGGTAATATTGTCCATGGGGAGATGTAGGCATGGTACTGAGGCAGGGAATGCAGGTGTTTATCCCAGGAGGATTATGTTCAGAAGGATTTTGTTGGGATGGAGGATTCGGGGTGGGATGTATTGTCCAGGAACCAATTCTAGGTCTGCAGCTCTTGCTAAGTTGAGATAGGTTAACTTCCAGTCTCAGAAGTAGCCATTGATCCACCCCAGAGAAGTCCAACATAAACTTCCTGTACAAGTCATAAAAAGTGTTTTAAAAGTCTGGTGATTTGTGAGTTTTTGACCTGTTGAAGCATCTTCTTTCCCCCCACTGTTTTCTCCTCCATATTAGCACAATTCTTGGTCATATTTGTGGGAATATGATGGCCATCCCCCATTTCCTTTTGAAGTGAGTTGCAGTTGATGGAACGATGCCATTTGCTATGGAAGTCTATGCCTATACGTGCATGCAGAAGCACACATGTTTTCTCTGCAGTTTGTGACACCCTGCAGACTTGAAATACATTATGCATTTTTTCATGCTTTTCACTGTTAGAGCATTATTGATAAATTTGTTATCCACAGATTCCAACTTTTAACTTTCTTGGTTGAGAAATTTACCTCTTTTTTTTCTTTTTTGGCATTGATATATGCAGCCCCTCTATGGTAGGGTTATGGATAAATAATCACCGGTATTGGCCGAGGCCCTTCAATCCCCTAGCTTTTAAACAACAGCCCCCAAAATGTCTCACATTGCCTTTCTCCACCCCATGCTGCCAATCCCCACCCCATGCTGCCAATCTCCACCCCATGCTGCCATTCCCCACCCCATGCTGCCAATCCCCACCCCATGCTGCCATTCTCCACCCCATGCTGCCATTCCCCACCCCATACTGCCAATCCCCACCCCATGCTGCCATTCCCAACCCCATGCTGCCATTCCCCACCCCATGGTGCCATTCCTACCAGGACCAATAATGTCAATTAAACCTCTATTGCTCTCTCTCATGTTTCCATCCTCAGATGCATTGCTCTAAATTTAGCAGTCAGCAGACCACCTCATGGCAGAGCTCCTGTTGTTCCTCACATTGCCCCTGCATTTAGCAGTTAGAATAGGAAACTTGGATACCAAGCCCCTACTATGGTGTGTGGCTAGGGTTGGCATGGGAATGGCAGGAGGAGCGGAGAAAAGTGATATGGGACACTGTATGTTCAAATCTACACAGGATTCCAATTTCACCTTCAGAGTGCACCTCGCATGAAGACATGGATGTGGACCTGGATAGAAATTTTCTTCTGCAGCTGCGAGATTTGAAAATACTGCTGGAAAAAGATATCATGGATGAGCACAAAGTGTATGTGATCTTCCTCTTCATGCATGATTTCTGTATCACCACTCCAAATGATGTTGAAACACTTAGCAAATCAAGCCAATTCAAATTCCTTAATATAGTACAGTTGGGATATGGTTAAGTCAAATTTTTCAACATAAACACACAAGAAGTTTCTCAATCTGTTGACATGCTTGGTGTTTTAGTACAAGTAAATGAATCTGAGTATTCACATTTTGAGGTATACATAATCAAATCAAAAGAAGCTTGGGTTTTATTTCATTCATTTATTTATTTATCTATTTGTTCATTTTCCATTTATTTTTCTATTCATTAATTGATTTATTTATTTAAGTGTTTTCTTGGTTAATAGTATAATACTCAAGTGGATTTCTTTTGGGGGGGGTGGGGGTGAGGGATGGAAGTTTAGATGGTGGTTGTGTGTGTGTGTGTGTGTGTGTGTGTGTGTGCATGCATGCATGCGTGCATGTGTGTGTCTGTGTATGTGTGTGTCTGTGTGTGTGACTGTGTTCCTAGAGATGTCATGAGAGAAACTGACATGGACTGTACATGATTTTCAGCCTTGTCCTAAAATCCCTGTCTGGTCAAGTCAGCGACAGTGTGTTACAAGACGTGGACTCCATGTTCAAGGTAAGATGAGTAGCGAGGTCTCACATTCCAGTGTTGCCCTGTTCTACCTGAAAAACTGAGCCTTGCATGCTCAGTTCTGCTCATCAAAGTTTCTTTATGTAAGGAGTCCATTTCACATGACCAGATGCATATCATCTCCGTGCAATGGTAACTGTGTTGTGTACCAGCACATTGAGGAATGTTACAGGCATGGAAAAAACTGTTGTCTTCTGCTGGTTTTTCCCTCATATTTTGATGTACCCCTAACTCTTCTTTGATAACTATGAGCTTGTCTATTGTTGTTGATAAACTATATTTATAGCAGACTTGTAACAGATCTGTGAGAGGGATTTACACAGGAATGTAATAATTGGCCTATTCTTGTAGTTACATGGTTGAGGATGTAGAGGAATGCATTATCCCTCCAGGTTTACTGGAGGTCCTACAGACTTTATCTGTCTGTCTGTCTGTGTGTGTGTGTGTGTGTGTGTGTGTCTGTCTGTCCCGTCTCCACGGCTTATATCTCAAAAACTACTGGACGGATTTCCTTGAGATTTTGCACACTAACTGGAAGTTAGGTCCGATTGAATGTATCAAATTTTCAGAATCGAGGCTTGAAGAGAAAGTGGTTTTTTTAAGGTCGTATAATCGAAGCACCTCTCTAAAAATTATTGAAATGACAATTGACGGAAAAGCCAAATTTGACGTCATTAATAGCATGACGTCATTTGCAAGTACAATTTCGATCCTATATGCCAGAAGAATTTCGAAACACCTGGGGATGGCGAAATTCCAACATGTGCGACGTCATCAATAACGTGACGTCATTTGCGAGGACAGTTTATAGGAGAATTAATTTAGATAGATAGATATGTCCTCAGATGTCTTAGGCTGCAAGGCCTTTATCCCTCCAGGTTTACTGGAGGTCCTACAGACTTTATCCCTCCAGGTTTACTGGAGGTCCTACAGACTTTATCTGTCTGTGTGTGTGTGTCTGTGTGTCTGTCCCGTCTCCACGGCCTATATCTCAAAAACTACTGGACGGATTTCCTTGAGATTTTGCACACTGACTGGAAGTTAGGTCCCATTCAATATTATCAAATTTTCAGAATCGAGGTTTGAAAAGAAAGTGACTTTTTTTACATTTTGGTGTTTTAATGAAAACGATTCAACAGACTCCATTTTGCAAACTCTGTGACGTTATCATTTGACGTCGAATAAAGTGACGTCATTTGCGAGGAGATTTTCGATCCTATATGCCAGAAGAATTTCGAAACACCTGGGGAGGAATGGCGAAATTCCAACATGTGCAACGTCATCAATAACGTGACGTCATTTGCGAGGACAGTTTATAGGAGAATTAATTTAGATAGATAGATATGTCCTCAGATGTCTTAGGCTGCGAGGCCTTTATCTGATCTTTTGATCAGTACTTATGGCTACTCTCACTCTCTCTCTGTCTCTCTCTGTCTCTCTGTCTCTCTCTCTCTGTCTCTCTCTCTCTCTCTCTCTCTCTCTCTCTCTCTCTCTCTCTCTCTCTCTCTCTCTCTCGATCTCTCTCGATCTCTCTCCCACCCACCCTCTTACTCTCATTCTCTCTTCCCTTCCTCCCCTTTTCCCAGCTCCCCTCCCCCCCTCTTTCTCTCCCTCCCTCTCTCTCTCTCTCTCTCTCTCTCTCTCTCTCTCTCTCTCTCTCTCTCTCTCTCTCTCTCTCTCTCCCACCCTCTTACTCTCATTCTCTCTTCCCTTCCTCTCCTTTTCCCAGCTTCCCTCCCCCCCCCTCTCTCTCTCTCTCACTCTCTCTCTGTCTCTCTCTCTCTCTCTCTGTCTCTCTCTCTCTCTCTCTCTCTCTCTCTCTCTCTCTCTCTCTCTCTCTCTCTCTCTCTCTCTCTCTCTCTCTCTCTCTCTCTCCCACCCACCCTCTTACTCTCATTCTCTCTTCCCTTCCTCCCCTTTTCCCAGCTTCCCCCCCCCCCTCTCTCTCTCTCTCACTCTCTCTCTGTCTCTCTCTGTCTCTCTGTCTCTCTCTGTCTCTCTCTCTGTCTCTCTCTGTGTCTCTCTCTCTGTCTCTCTCTCTCTCTCTCTCTCTCTCTCTCTCTCTCTCTCTCTCTCTCTCTCTCTCTCTCTCTCTCTCTCTCTCTCTCTCTCTCTCTCTCTCTCTCTCTCTCTCTCTCTCTCTCCCACCCACCATCTTACTCTCATTCTCTCTTCCCTTCCTCCCCTTTTCCCAGCTCCCCTCCCACCCTCTCTCTCTGTCTCTCTCTCTGTCTCTGTCTCTCTCTCTGTCTCTCTCTCTGTATCTCTCTCTCTCTCTCTCTCTCTCTCTCTCTCTCTCTCTCTCTCTCTCTCTCTTACCACATTTGAATATTTTGCCTCAAGGGCTGAATGTAAGTAAGAAAGGCAATACTGCCTAATTCACTACCCTTGTAAAATAAAGTTCGTTCGTTCGTTCTGTCTGTCCTGACTTAAGCGCAACAACTTGGTACTGATAGTCTGTTGGCTTGGCCTAATGGCAGTGAATCGATAATAAACTTGGCAGAAATAGACCTTAAGTATCCTAAAATGTACAAGACCACTCAAATTTCATGAACTATCATCCATTTTTATACAATTTACAGTGCAAAATATGAAGCGAGGGAGTTTACAGAAAAGAACGTTATAATTCCTTTACAAACACGTAGTAACGTCAGTTGCCAAATGAATGGCTCAGATGGTAAAGCGCTGGACAGTTGTAACGTTAGGTCATGCGTGAACGGATTCGAATCCGCGCTGAAACTTTTTTCGAACCCGACCTGTTTTTTGTGTTTTTGTGTGTTTTTCCCCCCCTCTTTTCTCGAGAGATTGCGGGTTTGAACCCAATTTTTTGTGTGTGCCAAAACCTGGAGGTTCAGCGCCAGCGGTTTTTATCTGCAAAAGTACAGAAGAGACGTGTTCTAGACCAAGCAACAGACACTTGTTCACTCATTCATGCTCACTGATCCAGAAGGAAAATCAACAGAAAGGCGTCAGGACAGCCTAGGAAAGAATCGCCATGCTGCAGGCCTGCTCTCAGACAAGGGAGAAGCTGAAGCTGCTGGTGGTCAGCAGGGCAGAAAACCCATTAAAAAGAATTAGTTCCAAAAACTGTGTCCATTGTACAGAGTAGTGAGGTATCCATTGTTCAGGGCATGTTTTTTTACTTTAAAACAAGCCGTGCTATGCAAAATGTCTGTTGCTCATGAGATTTCATTGTGCATGGTCCATTGTTGGTAGGATTTACTGTATTTGATTTCCGTATTCCAAAAAGGAAAGCCTCTTTTTTATCCCATTACATGTATTATGGAGTGTGACATTTCCAAGAGTATTAGTCAATACAAAAACAGTAGTCAGAGAGACTTTGATGCAGAAATTAAGATGTTCACCGTCATTTATCTATATGCTTGATTGCCCTTTATTTTCAGAACTTTTCCAAAACAATTGTCAATATTGCGTATGGTCTGAATCACAGTCGAGAAGCAAAGGACATCTTCTTGGATTTATACGAAAAGGTAATTTGAACTGATTGGTTTGTCATGTAATTTCAAGATGTTATTTTTTAATATTGGTGTTACAGGAGCAGTCAAATGGAGTAATGAGCATGTTGTCTGTCCATGCAATTTGTCCATACTCTATCTTCTTTTACATGAGAAAGACATCTGTCAGTTATCAATGCAGAACAGTGGGCCCTGAATCTCAGCCTTCTCTGTGAAATCTGTTCCTCTTCCTCTGGTCCTGCAGCAATGCCAGCATGTTGCTTGCTCCTTTCAGCTGATCGAGCCCTGCCTCCAGAACTCATGGAGCAAGACGGACCTACAGAAAGTCATGGTTGCCTACAAGGAAACAAGTGCTTCCGTATGCACAGAGTACGTTGTCTCCACACCCAAGAGATGCAAACACGCCTCATGCATCATGTAACATGCGATGTCCAATGCTGCCATATTCCTTCCCTTGCTCAGTTGCTGTCATTCCCAGTTTTTACATGCAGAGCCAAAGCCCTGTGAGGGACAGGCAGGAAAAATGTGGGACCACAGATGGGGTCTGAACCCACAACCTTTTGACTGCCTTTCCCATATTGCCCCAAACTGCCTGTGAAGGGGTGCGCTCAGTCTTATTCTTGAGCTTTCAAACCTGAACTCCTTTTTCTGAATTTAACTATTGTAGCAGAACACAAAACACATGACTGCTAACATTATAATAATGAGTTTGAGGAGGAAAGTGTGAGAGGGAGCTAACCCCTTGATCCTGTCTTTACTAGGTTATAGGAAGGGATGCTTTCGTAAGAGTTTATGTATATGTTATGTATAGCATGTACAGGAATTGATGTTGTGACTACACAGGTAAAGAAACTTCGATATGTATTTCTAAGACTGTATATTTGCAAAAGCCAGCATTCTCTTTTTTTTATTTTGTTTCTTTCTGGTTTTTTAAGCAAAATGCAAAACATTACATTTCTGAAATTACAGACTTGCTACAGACCTATGCACAAAGGCCTACTTATGAGTTTTTGCACTCTTGTAGGGGGCAGGCACATCTGGCTGGGGTGTGTGAGCGCTACATGCACACGCTGACAAACTGCGCTGTCCAGATCTTCCCCATCGTGCCCACCCTGACCTCACAGCGCTCCATCCGTGGGACGTTCAGCTGACTGTAGTGGTGCGCCCAGTGAGGCCCCCCCCCCCCTAGAGGAGCAAGAAGTTTGCCGCTTGGCAAGACAGTTTCCAGTCAGACTGACCCTGGATGCCATTTCTTCTGGGTCTCAGGTAGCCAGGCTTTCTTGTACATTCCTTCAGCAGTGTTGCCTTGTTCACCAAGACTGCTGCTGCCCCAAAGCCATGTGATTTCCAAGGTCAGTAGTGATGCATAAAGCCTTCCTGTCCTTCAGCTTAGAAGTCGTACATTCGGTGCTGAATCTGGGAGGAAAGTTAATGACTGTCATGAAAAGGGTGCTCCCACTACCAAAGTCTGCTAATTCTTGCCCTAGATCATCATTAATTGCCAGCATCAATCAAACACTGCCATTTCCAGCTCAAGCTCTTGCTTTGAATGAAACTCTTCCATTTTTGTACTGTATTCAATACATCATGTGCATTTAATAATTCTGCATGAGATGAGCTGACATGAAAAGAACACAAGTCTTGTTTTCATCTAGAAGAGAGTATTTCCAAAACACGTAAATGGTGGAAAAACTTCCAGTTCTGTAGTCTTGGCACTTTCACAATCATGCTTCACCCTAAAGGAAGTGTTCTGAGGTGAAGAAAATTTGAAAGATTTGTTCTTTATTGCTCTTGGTGCTTTTTGAAATCTTTGAATTGCAAAGAGCCACAGTGCTTTATCTAACTGTAAAACCCTGGAAAATGTTAATGGTCTTATCAAAGACTGGCAGCAGCTTGGTACGAACTGGCAGAGCCTCATGTTTCAGTACAGTAAGTGTGCAGTGACAATGAAGGGGGAAGCAAAATGACTTCTGCTCATGTTTCAATCAACTTCTAATGTTGTCACTGTGCTTCCTTCACTTCTTATGTACAAGTATATTAATCATCTTTGTCATATCTAAGTGTTGGCTTACCTTGGTGAAGGTGCACAGAAATATTGAAAAATTTCCTTCCCAGTGCAGGCAGGGTAACGGCAACTTGGAGACTTGAGAAGAAATACAGTATAATGCTTGTTCTTTGGGCTGTACAGCAAGTGTGAAGGTTTAATGGTAGCCTGTTTGATGTCCTGTGCATCTTGAACTTCAAATTGAAGTGTTTTAGCACCCCAGGCATTAATTCTTTGCGGCTCACAGCTGGTGTGTGAAGAAAAAGATGATTTGCTCCCTGCTGTAACTTCTGGGCCCATATTCAAAACGGCGATTTATCTTCGATTTATTTTAACCCCGATTTATCTCTAAACTCAGACAATTCCAACTGCCTGTTCCGCTCTCCCTTGGCTGGAAACCAGTATATATAGCAAAGTGCAACCTAGGATCCTCTGACGAGCGTACCTTATCTAACCGATCAAGATAACGCGGGGCTAGGGGATAAATCGAGTGTTAAAAAGATAAATCGCCGTTGTGAATACGGGCCCAGGATGGTTTGCTCCCTGCTGTAACTTCAGGATGGTTTGCTCCCTGCTGTAACTTCATACTGCTCTCTATTATCTGGACTTCAGTTTGCTCTCCGTGAGAGATAGAGTGTGATACTCATGGTCCAAAATGATGTGTGCACTGCTGACAATGTCTCTCAAGCTGCTGTCTGGGCTCATCCTGTTGAACAGTGTATATCTTTCTAGCTTCTTTGAGATTGTACAGCATGCCTGATGTAAGAAATTCTTAGATTATTTCATCCAGATCTAGTCTGCTCTAGTTTGATTGATTGATTGATTATTATTTGATTTATTTGATTTGTCATTTCTGATGACTTTTATGAGTTACTTGGTGTTTGTTTGTGTGTTTGTTTGTTTGTTTGTTTGTTTGTTCCCCTGTTCCCTCACTGAGGTATTCAGTTTTGCATGTTTTCTCTTTCAAGTTGTGATAATTGCAAACAATCTTTAGTTGGTGGATTGATGTTCACAATACTATTTACTTTGAATAAGTATTCTGTATGTACTATGAAAGAGCAGAATATCTTAATCTCACAAATATCATCTCAGCATTGAGGACAGCATTGGTACAAACTACTTGAACTTGCATCAAAGAGAAAGTGACGTGTAAGAAAGAGAAAAATGGAAAATGTTCTAAATTGCTCACTGTTTATAACTCTATTAATGTTACATAACATCAAGATTTGGGAGCAGATTAAAGTGTTAAATTATCATAAGTTAATTTAAGAGACTCCTGGCTCACTTCGATGAATGAGACTTCATTTCAGCTCATGATGTTCATGAGATACTTGCTTTTCGTTTGATCTCTACACTAAGGTGTGGTTAACCCTACAAATGTTACAGGGCCAACTTTGAGGAAAATTTCCTTTTCAGTAAATACTCTTGTTCCCCAGTTATCTCTGTCTTCCATCAAGCACCACTCTAGTTGAAAATGCCTAAAGTTCACACCAGTTCACACCAGTTCAGCCACAGCTACTGCTGAATGATAATTTTCTCCATTATACTTTATGTGTTGATGATCCATCCTGCTGTTACCCACTGCATGTAAATAAATGGTGTTTGACATGGGATTTGATAGCTTACCACACAGCAATCACTAAGATAGGGGTTAGAGATGATTAGAGACGGCAGACACAAGAACACCAAATACTCATAGTTTTCGCCATCATCTCCTGCTTCTGCCATACATTCAGCATTTTAATTTCTTGTGGTCATTCTGCAGCATTTGGTTGCTGATGTCTGTGTGCATGTTACATGTACTCAAAATGGAAAGTTGTACCTTGAATGCTTGAGGGATATGACATCAGATCACTGGAGAAATGTGTTGAATTAAAATACTCTCTGCATGCAATATGCTGACTGATATTAAATTTCCATGAGTACTATCTTACTTTTGGTTTGAAATAAAGCACTATTGCAGCTGTTGCTTTGCATTTATATATAATCATTATGGGTTTGACAGTTATATTTTCATATTGCTCTTATATTCTGTGGAAATCTCTTACAATCAGATTGATAAATCATTGGTTGTGTGCCATTTACAATGTGTCCAGAAGTTAAGTAGAAGCTGGGTCACTTTTGTTTCACAAGAGGACAGTACTATGCCCTCTGTTAGTATTACATTAGGTACTACAAGTGCTTAGGACTGCCATAAAACCCTGCAGTGATGGGATTATGCATTATATCCCAACAAAGCCATTCTGCTGTTAGTTATTGCTTTGGTTGAGTGTGCATGCATTCATATGGGCACACAAGAGCATTTGTGGGCAATTTGTGTGTGCAGATAATTGTACATGAGTGCGTGTGCATGCGGGCATGCATTTATGCATGTGTTTTTAGGTGAGCATGCATGCATAGTCTTATTATTAGAGAAAGGTATATTGTTGTGTGTTTACCCATAATTATTATTTGTGCTATCTTCATGAAATATTTCTTTCAAATATCATAGGGTACTTCAGAAAAACACGAAATTCATTGAAGGGTTGATCACTTTTAATCTATCACAGAATGATTCAAACAATGTGGTAAAGAAACACACCAATCAAGGTTTTGTTGTTGTTGTTTGTGTGTGTGTGTGTGATACATTTCATCTTTACTGTGATCATTATCACAACTACTTTTCAAAGCAATATATTAAATCCAAATTCAAATATCACAGATTTTAAATTACTAAATGTTAGAATTGTATAAAACTTAAATATTAAATATGTTACAAACAAAAAAGAAGACGAGTGTTTTCTCTCTCACATACACACACAGGTGTGCTTTCATGTGCACATGTACACAGACAAACACATACACACACATACACACAAATATACAGGCCTAACCAAAATTAATATGCAAAATAAGCAATGCTAATAAAAACCAATGGTATACAAACCAAAGTAATCAATCTTCTTGATGCCAGCACTACAATTCACAGAAACCCCTTCCATTGCTTAAAATGTAATTTCAAAAATGATGCTTTCAATTTATTACAGCCAGCTGTTTGCTAAAGCAGATTAAACTACAGCAACATACATAACAATGTGTTCTTCCACACTTCACACACACACGTGACATGACACAAAAATGACTACATCAATGCAACATTCAATGAATAACATGATAATGAAGCATGTCTATGCAAAGCTATAAGCTAAAGACGAATAATACATAGACCGTAGAGTCTTCTGCAAGCACTGTAGGTTGGAAGTTTGGGGAACAAGCTTACAGTGCCAACAGTGTTCCGATGGCTTTTGCCCATGGGCAAAAGATGAACGATGCATTGGCACACAAATTATCTGCTGAGCTCCATTTCCAGCACAGTGCCCCATTCCTCTACACTCATGGGACAAACAATCCTCTCTGACTTCGGATGTTGCAAGTTGCTGAAGTGGCCCTCAAACCACAACTGACGAGTCTTCAGCACGTCATGGATTTTTTGGTACGATTCCTGAAAGCAGTGAAACAATTTTGAGCAACAATTTCTCTGGAGGCAGTGACTGGCAGATGTTTGTTTCAATAACCAAAGTAATCCTTTTTCCAGTTCAAGTCTGTTCTTAAAAACTTATTTGGGTGTTTTGTTTGTCTGTTGCTTTATGCACTTGCTAGGAATGTGCACATGAACTCACAGTGTAGCTTGTTTCATCAACAATTCAATGCCTCTTGGATGATCAGTCCTACACACATCATCATGTGACTTGGACCATTTTGAGCTCCTCTTTTTTCTACCTTTTTGTACGTGGAGTGACTACAGGCCTCTCCAGGCCTGATACTTACCTTCCAAGGTGTTCCCTTCGCCTTCATAGCAAGGACATTCTGCTTGATCTGGGACTCTGGGAGACCCAGAATCTTCTCCCTCCACAGGCACTGGGACTGGATGAGCTTGTTCCATCCCTTGCAGACTTTGGAACATGAGTCAATTGAAGGAACATCCAAGTAAGAAAATATTTTGATCGATATTTCTTCGGGGAGACACCATATCTGCAAAGAAAGAAAAAAGGGATACAATTGTTATCCTTTGCCTGCATGAACATTTCTAAAATAATCTAGTGTGTGTATCAGTACGGAGGTTTCCGGTGTTGGTAGTGACAGATCTAGTGTGTTTGCAAATACTAACAAGTGACTTGCTGTAACAAAACCAGTCTTGTGTCCATTTTTTAGCATTTTCAATTGTATGTATTTCTTTGTGACTCTGCGTCCTTCCTCACTCATTTAGTGTATGGTGTAAAGAAACATGAAAGGGCTAATACTGTGGAAGTTAAGACATTTGAAACTGATAATTGTGCTCATGATCATTTTGGGAATACATGCACAGTCTATGAAGATTGTGTACAAAGATGCAATGTGGTGTACTCTGCAACAAGTTCCTAAATGAATCCTGTATCCCTGATATTGCATGCTCATGATAATGCACTACCACAGTATGAGTGCATGCATTTTGGTTCCATGCAAGTTATGTTTGCAAAGCCAATGCATGAGTTTCGTCAATGTCATGTGATGAGGCATTGCTTACCCATTTGAAGACATTCTGTTGGCTAAATAATGACAACACATATTTGATGTCTGAGAATATTTTGAAATGAAAATGAGCAATTTCGACCCCCATTCTTTATGTCTGACTGTGCTGCACTCTCTGGCTCCTTCAATTTAAGAGTAGTTCTGTGGTGGGTTAAGAAGGGGATCAGTAAGAATCAAAATATTCTAAAGTGAAACTATTCTTCAAGTGGTTGCTCCTCTGCCGTCCTTATAGTTATAAAAACGCTTCCTGAAATCCATATTATAATATTTGCAATTGAGGCATGAGGGTATTTGGCTAAAACACTACGTCACTAGTGGCTGAACATCAAACCGTGTAGTTTATTATATATTCATATTTCATAATAAATTCGTTTATTCGCGTAACTCAGAAATTTTACGCTTTTATTCCGTTATCATAATCAAGCACCGTCCGACTTAATGCTGCAGCAACCGGTGGCCATCATCAAATCAACGGTGTTGCATACGGGCAAGCGCGTCTTGCAAAACCTAAACAACGATGGTCTCCCGTTGGAAGCCAAAAACATAAACACAACCTCGCGTGCACTTCTCCGTTTTGCACCAGGGCTCCACCACGACTTACTTGATGGCTGTTGTCACAAACGAGTTTGTGTGTGACACCGTCGTATGTTACCAGGGAAGCAGGACTCTTCTCCATTATCATTCTAGATATTGTTGGATAAAATTTATGAGCAACTCCTGTCTGTGCCTGCGACCTGCTTGTCTGCTCAGTAGCGTCGCATTCGACGTAGTGTTTATTTTTGGTTGCAAGGGAGATAACTCTGAACACCGCAGATGTTCGCAATCGGCCACTCGCCGCTGGGCTGCCATAGTACTTTTCCATGAAGGAAATGTACCAACTGTGCAGACTGATTCTCCTGCCTTGCGTAAGGTAACTAGCCGTTGCGCACGTACACGGTTGGGGCTGCTTTCCAGAGGGATGTAGCTCTTGCAGGTCGACTTACATTTTTTACCCCTAGTATCTGATCCAAACCCAGTTGGAGGTAAGGAGGCTAACGATAACGGGCGGCATCCGCTGAATTTTATTGATAATACTCCAGGAAGTGGGGAATGGAAGTGAGTGTAGATGCCTCGAAATTGGAAGGAAGCCAACTAAGGTTATACGGATAAGCTTCAAGGATGCCACACTCGATCTTCCTGCTCGAAGAGATCTCCACTCCGTGACAAAAAGCTCTCCATTTCTTTTTATTCGGGGTACCTGGTTTGGATGAAACCTGCAGAGAAGAATAAAAGAATGAAAATTTGCTTGAGAATCCTGTGATTAAAAAGTTACCTTTCTCGACCAAGCTCACTCACACAACACATGCACGCACGCGCTCGCTCTTCAAAGACTAGACTGGGAGTGCATACCAGCCATGGATCTATACAGCTAAGGTGTGCTTTCATAACTCCATTGTGGTATGGGGGAAATCCCGCAGAGAGTGTATGAATCAGACGGGAAAATCCAGTTGCAGGACAGAAAAAAATCAGGTTATTTATAGAAGGAGTCCCATAGTCAGTCTTCGTGACTGCGTCAGATAGACCTACTCTTGAGGAAAAGAGCAGGATCGAGTGGCATTTGTTGGACAGGTCTGGCTACAACCAGATCTACCTTCCTCAGCTGCTGGTATACACGATCTTTGCTCGAAACCTGGACTCTTCCACCATTGTATCTCTTCTGTGGCCGCAGATTGGCGGAGTTTCGGAAAACACTAGTGTTTCTTTGTAACGATCGACTTACATTTTCAAGTGGTACGCAATCTAAGGATGCACATGCGTTGAGAGAGGGTACGGGGGTGGAGGAAGGCCATGATATTCCTCCTCGTTCTCTCTCTCTCTCTCTCTCTCTCTCTCTCTCTCTCTCTCTCTCTCTCTCTCTCTCTCTGTGCCTCTCTCTTTCTCTTTCACCCCACCTATCTCTACCCCTTCCCCACTCCTACCCCAACCCCAACCCGCCACCCCCGAATCCGCTGGATAGACCCTATAACGTATAACGTGACAGGAAATGTCATTTATAGTAGCTGATATTACACATGCGTCTGGTACTATTGAATTTGGGCATTCTCATTTTCTCGCTCGGCAGTTCAAAAGTGGCTTATCCAAGGACAAAAACTAGAAGTATGCAACGAATATAAATACTTTGGTGTACTTTTTACCACAAAACTATCAGCGAGCAAACACCAAAGTGATATCGCAAGAAGAATTAAAGCAGCGGCCACGCAGGTGTTAAAATTCATGCGGAAGATCAACAATGTATAGATAGATCTATATCTTTGTGTAAGTGTATGACTCACAGATACAGCCTATTTTATTGTATGGTTCAGAGGTATGGGGAGTAGAGAATTGTAAAACTGTTGAATCTGCCCATTTATTTACAATGAAGAAACTTCTAAATGTTTCTCGTAGAATACCTAATGCACTAATTTATGGTGAATTAGGCCGCTATCCATTGCGTATTAATTCCGCGGTGAGAGCTGTCAAGAATTGGCTGAAAGTTCTTAAAATGTCTTCTTACCGATATCCACGTATGGCGTTTGACATGATGCTTACCAAGGGTAAACATGTAGATAGTTGGGCCAATAGAATAAAAACTTTACTGTGCACTAATGGATACGACAATGTTTGGTCGGAACAACATGTAACAGACGAAAGAACATTCCTTTTTACATTGCGCCAGAGATTGATTGATCGATTCAATCACGAATGGGAAGAAACAATGACTAGCAATCGTTTCACTGTTTATCGATCATTTAAAATGGAAAGATATGTTGAACCTTATCTGAACGTTATTGATAAACAGGTCTTACGTGAAGTGTTGACTCGTTTTAGGTTTGGAATCAGTTACATTAAAGCTCATAAATTACGTTACTCCCAGACAGAAAAAGATTTGTTATGCCCTATGTGCAATGAAGAGGAAGAAGATGAAATACCCTTCCTGATACACTGTCCCGTTTACAATTACCTACTTACAAAATATCTACTTTCAGACATCCTCTATATTTTAAGACGTGACCTAACGAAAACGTGTTCGTTCGTTCGCTCGGCAGTTCTTTTGTCGGCTGCCATCCTCACTCTCACCCCCACTCTGCAGTGGTGTCCTGTCTCGATGTGGGCCGTGCTGTCTTCCCTCATCTGCTCTGTGGATTGGGGGTAGGAATAGACCCACTGCGTCTCCCTGCGAGATTCGCTGAACGGTTGAATGCGAATAACGAGAGAAATCGAGATTTCACCTTCACTTACTCTTAACCAGCTCTTGTGAATTTGTGGTCAATGGCCTTACATAGCCTTCAAAGGCTGATAGGCCGTAAAACGTCAGTCTTTCATTCATTCTCTTGTCCAGAGCTGGTCAACCTTTTTTTTTACGAACGTGCTATGGTGCAGCTTGCGTTACCGCTATCAGTGTTAGGATACAGAAAGCATCTGCACTATCTTGTCATTTTGAAGTGACAATACTCATCTTGATTTATCGCCACTATTTTTGGACGATGCTTCTAAGGAAATAACAGATAATTATTTTACCATAGATGAAGTGATTTCCTCTATTGTTTGGCCCTTCAGCGTGGTTGAAATGCACACAAACTGCAGATTTCCCATGGACTCGCGAAGTGGTGTTGAAAGTTTCACAGACGCTGCGAAAACTGCCGTTCATTGCGCCTATGACAGACCCATACTTGATGTTTCCCGAGCTATTAGTCATGTTTAATGTAATCAAAGATAGTAACCTATAATCTTTGATGTAATCGAGGGTTTAGTAACTTTTTTCACTTAAAATGTGGATCTAAATTTGCGTTTAAAAGCCATGTCTTTGTTCTACAGTTTGTTTGATGAGTTTCGATGAACACGTTAATGACCTACAGTTGACGAAATTTCACTGTGATATAGTGGTGTGCCAATCGTCAGAGCGTGCTTGAATGTCGCGCTTCCGTTTCCACTTCATGTTTTCCTCTGTCCATATCATCTTACGGCCAGACACGCTCTCCGCCTTGTGTTACATCATGGTGTGCGTTGCTCGACATCACGCCTCTCTCTCTCTCTCTCTCTCTCTCTCTCTCTCTCTCTCTCTCTCTCTCTCTCTCTCTCACACACACACACACACACACACACACACACACACACACACACTCACACACACGGACACGACAGGACGTTCGGCATGTCGGTCTGTCGATTTCGACGTAGACGTCAGCGGCATCGAAGATGAGACAGCCGACCAAACAGATGCGTAACCCAGTGTTTGCGTGATTGACTATGAATGTAAAAGGTGAATACGTATGATGCACCTTCCCCTCTGTTTGACTGTGTGAGTGTTGATTCAACGTCTATGATGTGAAATAAAAAAGTCGTCCGAAGAGGAGCTTCCTCATCATGCTTACGTTGCGGCAACGAGGCCAGACTACGGCTGCAGCCATATCAAGGAGCACTGCAAGACTTCATTTTCGCATATGTATTTTGTTGTCAAGAGCAAGCAAAGGTTGATCTTCGAAACGTTTGACTTCGTCTCTAATTGATACTCTCCAAGAACTACGGTCGGTGGCCAGTTGTTCACATCTGGATCTCCCGATGCCTCGTGCCTTAAAGATGCTTTGGGGCAGTCTTTGTACCGCTTGAAGGGTCTCCAGCCCTTTGTTTTCCACTGAGGAGCTCTGAATAGAACAAACACACACACTCGCATGCACATGTGCGCGCGCGCACACACACACAGAGATGTACAAAGAAAACAGAAGGCCGAAAGGAGGGAGTCACAGAGAAAAAAAGCCCGATTCAGGAAGTGACCGACTAGTGCAGATTGGAGACGGCAACGCACTAAAAGACACGCCTACAACTATACGTGTGAGCCAGTCTGAGATGGACATGAACAAACACCTACTACACGTGTGAGCCAGTCTGAGATGGACATGAACAAACACCTACTACACGTGTGAGCCAGTCTGAGATGGACATGAACAAACACCTACTACACGTGTGAGCCAGTCTGGGAGATGGACACGAACAGACACCTACAACTACACGTGTGAGCCAGTCTGGGAGATGGACACGAACAGACACCTACAACTACACGTGTGAGCCAGTCTGGGAGATGGACACGAACAGACACCTACAACTACACGTGTGAGCCAGTCTGAGATGGACATGAACAGACACCTACTACACGTGTGAGCCAGTCTGAGATGGACATGAACAAACACCTACTATGCGTGTGAGCCAGTCTGAGATGAACATGAACAAACACCTACTATGCGTGTGAGCCAGTCTGAGATGAACATGAACAAACACCTACTATGCGTGTGAGCCAGTCTGAGATGAACATGAACAGACACCTACTATGCGTGTGAGCCAGTCTGAGAGATGGACATGAACAAACACCTACTATGCGTGTGAGCCAGTCTGAGATGAACATGAACAGACACCTACTATGCGTGTGAGCCAGTCTGAGAGATGGACCCAAACAAACACCTACTACACGTGTGAGCCAATCTGAGATGGACATGAACAAACACACATTTAATTACACGTGTGAGCCAGTCTGAGAGATGGACACGAACAAACACACGTTTAATTTTAACTACACGTGTGAGCCAGTCTGAGAGAGGGACACAGACACACATTTACTTTAAGTACAAAACTACGTGTGTGAGCCAGTCTGAGAGAGGGACACAAACAGACACACATTTACTTTAAGTACAAAACTACGTGTGTGAGCCAGTCTGAGAGAGGGACACAAACAGACACACATTTACTTTAAGTACACAACTACATGTGTGAGCCAGTCTGAGAGAGGGACACAAACAGACACACATTTACTTTAAGTACACAACTACATGTGTGAGCCAGTCTGAGAGAGGGACACAAACAGACACACATTTACTTTAAGTACACAACTACATGTGTGAGCCAGTCTGAGAGAGGGACACAAACAGACACACATTTACTTTAAGTACACAACTACATGTGTGAGCCAGTCTGAGAGAGGGACACAAACAGACACACATTTACTTTAAGTACACAACTACATGTCTGAGAGAGGGACACAAACAGACACACATTTACTTTAAGTACACAACTACATGTGTGAACCAGTCCAGATGCAGCAACGCATTTTCCATTCTCACGGGGAAGGCCTGTACTGCACGACACGCATAACCAGCAGGCCAGCACGGGAGTGGGCAATTGCTGGGAGGCAGGCCAGCACGCAGCCAGCGAGGGCGTTGCAGCCCTATTGTAGCAGAAGGTACCTCAGGAATGCCTGCCTTGTCTGCCTTCCCTCCTTTCCTCCCCCTTGTATCTACCACCACCCACCCCTCCCCCTGACCCGCACACCTCAATTCCACCTCCTTCTTTCCCCTGGGTAGGTGTCCACAAGGGTGAGCGCAGCTCTCTCTCCTGCTGACTACTGCCTTCCCTATACCCCAACCCAGCCCTCACCCCCAACATCATCCCTTCTCTCGCACCCATGGACACTACATCTATATAGGATCCATGCTCGCACCCCACCCCTCCCCTACTGCAACCCCAGCCGCTGAGGCGTGCAGCTTGGCGCAAAGTGTATCACATCACTGAATGAACGGGGTCGGCTCTCTATTGCGGAGGGCCGCTATTGCGGAGGGCCGCTATTGCGGGATTTATTTTTGTCAAAAGTTCTTAAGGGCATTTTGATTCTTTTGTCCTAAAACGCAAAAAAAAAAGAATTTTTGTTACTTTTTTTATAACTTACAATTTTTTTCGTTTTTTTTTTCTATTGCGGGGGGCCGCTATTGCGGGATTTTTTAATCAAAAGTTCTTAAGGCCATTTTGATTCTTTTATCCTAAAACGCCTAAAAAACATAAAATGGTTGTTACTTTTTTTAACTTAGAACTTTTTTCGGTTTTACCGATAGCGCTCAGCCTAGACCGCACCCGCCACCCCGCCTGACTGACAGCCTGTCCGGGGAGTTTCACCTTAACCCGGACGCGTTACTTTTTGTCACGTTTGTGTCCAACATCAGCGTCGGATCCTGGAGTTAGGGCGTAGGGACCACCCGTTGAGAGTCAAACGTGGGATGGAGTTAGAATATAAAGCTTCAAGTTTTTTTTTTTAAGTAACAAAACTGTTATGGTTTTCTATGCGTTTTAGGACAAAGGAATCAAAATGGCCTTAAGAACTTTTGACCAAAACAAATCCCGCAATAGCGGCCCTATAGCGAACACATTCCGAATGAACAGTTTTGGTGGAGAAGGAAGGTCCGTGCTGTTATGGGGATTGCAGTGGCTTGTGGTTGATGGTGGTGAATGATTTGATGTCCTTACCACTGCACGATGAAAGTTCGTTTAATAAAAGTCGATGCTTTAATAAGATAAAAAGCACTTTAAAAAAACGTTGAATGTGTAGAAAAGTATGCTTTTCTTTCTGGAGAAGTCAAAGTTGTTCCGTTAACGCTTAAAACACACACATTCACTCACTCAATCACTCGCTCACTCGCTCACTTGCTCGCTCGTAAATATGGAAACACAATAAAGAAACCACCTCCGCCTCCAAACCATCTTTTTACCCTCCTCTTTCCCCAACCCCCAACTCCTCCATTTATTACTAAACCCAGTCTTTCTTTTTTCATCTTTTGTCTCCTCCTCCTCCTCCTCCTCCTCCCCATCTCCTCCCCCTGCCCCTCCTCCTCCTCCCCCTCGCCTCCTCCTCCTCCTCCTCCTTCTCCTCCCCCTCCCCCTCTTCCTCCCCTGCCCCTCCTCCTCCTCCTCCTCCTCCTCCTCCTCCTCCTCCTCCTCCTCCTCCTCCTCCTCCTCCTCCTCCTCCTCCTCCTCCTCCTCCTCCTCCTCTGTGTGTGTGTGTGTGTGTGTGTGTGTG